>JBBPBX010097396.1:0-12866 GCA_038048925.1 Garcialebias charrua
TCTGAGTGCCGTATAGCAGCAGTAGCTGCAACATACTTCAGTGCCCTCATTGGGCACAGCAATCCAGACCCCTCTCCAGGCGTAGGTTGAAAACGTGCAAAGCCTTAACGGTTGGTTACGGTGAGAGTGGGATAAGACAGGATACAGGCAGTTGAAATGTTTCATCTGCAGGGTAGCTGGACTCTCCCTTAGAGATGGGGTGAAAATTTCAGTTATCTGGGATAGACTTGGAGTAGAACCTCTGCTCCTGCACATTGACAGGACTCAGGAGCCAGTTGAGGTGGTTCGTGCATCTGGTAAGTAGGGGTGCATCGATTGCAGTTTTTTTTTGGCCGATCACCGATTTCTACAAAGTCTGACTTGCCAATTCCGATTTTGGCTGATACTGATTTTGTTTTATAAGCAACACTGTTAGATGTTGTAAGGTCACAATGCGCCTTCAAATTTCAATCTTATTTTGTTGAAAAACAGACCGTTGAACAATATTCTAGAAACGATACAACTTGTTTTAACTGGTCAGAAGGCAGTGCTCTGAAATATAAATGAAGTTCAGACAATACCATACCATACCATTTTATTTATAAAGCACTTTAAACAGGAACAAGTCCACACAAAGTGCTGGACAAACAAACACGCAACAGGCAACACAGACAATGAGGTACAACACGAAAAACATAAAAACATTGCAGATCATAAATCAAACGATCCAATACAAATCAGCTGGCATTGAAAGCGATGGAGTAGTAGTGAGTTTTTAACCGGGATTTGAAAACCGAGAGGGAGGGGGCCTGTTTGATGAGCAGCGGTAACTCGTTCCAGAGTCTTGGGCCTGCTACAGAGAACGCCCTGTCACCCCTGCGCTTAAGGCGAGTTTCTGGAACTATTAAGAGTACCTGATCCTCTGACCTCAAAGCACGTGGAGGGACATATGGGTGTATCAGATCCGAGAGATAGGCGGGGGCGAGACTGTTCAGCGATTTGTAGACATACATGAGAATTTTGAATTGGATTCGAAGATGAACCGGTAGCCAGTGAAGGGAGGCCAAGACTGGTGTAATGTGCTCTCTTTTGCGTGTGCTGGTTAAAAATCGGGCAGCTGCGTTCTGAACCAGTTGTAATCGTGCAATGGTGGCTTGACTGACGCCAAGCAGAAGGGAATTGCAGTAATCCAGCCTAGATGTAATGAATGCGTGAATCACTGTCTCCAGGTTGTTTTTTGATAATATGGGCTTCAGCTTAGACAGACGCAGACAATAGGCTATATGCCACGGGTAGTGGTGACGTACTTCAGTTAAAATATGACCGATAAGCTTCACTTCCGGCTCTCATCTACTACTGTTGTTGTTAGCGGTAGCTTCTAGAACTAGACCATGTAAAAGACACAAAAGGTAAATTATCTGCGAGCTACTGGTACAACAAGAGAGATTTGTTGTGTGCCGTTGTGTCCAGTGAATAGCAGGTACAATAGAGCGCTTAGTTTTTTATATTTTAATGCCAGAGTTCGTGGCTAACCGAGTTAGCCTTAAAGCTAACACTCGGTTGTAGCCGGCGTTTTAAACCTCAGAATATTCAAGAGCCAGCATCAAACAGTGGTTAAAAAGGAGCTGTACCTGCATTGTTCCAGTGGAATAATTCTCCCTTCCACTTCCATGACCGGGGCTTTGGGAGAAGCAGTAGAGAGGACAGCGAGGAGGAGGAGAACACAACAACAGCTGCTGCAGCTCAGTAAGAAACACGATTATCACTCGACTCCACACCCTGCACTTGTAGATTTAATGTTGGAGTCATGATGAGTGATTTAATAAAAGTTTGTAACTACATACTTTTAAAATAATATTCAGATTTTAACATATGTTTTCTAATCTGTAAATATGTTTGTAAACTCTTAGTAACTTCAGAGCTGTTACACCTCTGAAATATTCTCTGCTGTTTCCTTTAATATGAAACCAGAACTGTTTCACTCCAATTAAACATTTAATTTCCTGAGATGTAATTAATTTATTTTAAAGCATAACTCTCATAAAGAGTTCTCCGTTTGGTTTTTTACTTGTAGGTAAATATGAACACTTGTTTTTTTTCCAGGTTTGCATCATCTGACCTCCTGATGTGTTTCTGGCCCATGACTGCTCTGCTCTGCCATTCATGGTCGGTGTTCACCAAGAACTGAGAGGAACTCCCCATCAAGTTCAACTTGTGTTTATTTGTCTTATACAGGTTAACACAGAGTTAACAGTACAATGAAGTGCTCAGGATGAGAAGAGCAGATTTGACTTGCTAAAAATCAAAGAACAAACTACTGTACGTATACTAAAAGCATGCACAGTGAAAAAGTAATTATAATATTCACAAAGTCCTGAAGAGAGACGGATATAACAATGCAGCAGGATGAATTTGAATTAACTACTGCAAGTATTTCAAGCTAGTAATATAAGCTAACATGCACATAAAGTTTTAAATATATATATATATATATATATAAATTATATATATATATATATATATATATAAATATATACACATACAGTATATATAATAATATATTATTATATATATGTGTATATATTTATATATATATATATAAACTTTATGTGCATATATATGTATGCACATAATCAACATTACACAGGTTGTGTGACAGGTTATTGCACAAGTAGTGACATTGAGATTTAATTATTAGTTATTACCAGTTGTTCAGTGTTATTTATTGATTATTTAACCACACCACCCCGTCAACCCATACCCTGCAGCCCGTTGAGTTCTTCCTGTTCTTAAATGACCTTGACCTTGGATCAAAGCAACGGGACCTTGCTGACCCGTACGGTGTCCATCAGTCCACGGTCAGCCGGATTTTCACAGCAACTTTTTATTGACAGTACTCGGCTCTACCTGAAGAGCAGATACATAAAAATCTACCTGCAGACTTCAAGGACTACCCTGACACTACAGTCACACTATTTACTACTTGTAAGAAAATAAAATGTTCAAAACATTCTGACTTTTGTCTTCATTGATGTATTATCACCCAAAAAAAATGTGTACTGTATTTTGGTTTAAGACAGGCTTAGAGTCCAGTTTTAGCCATTTTATTAAAAATGGGAAAATAGGTAAATGAAAAATTGATTAAGTAAAAATGGGAAAATAGGTAAATGAAAAATTGATTAAGTAAAAATGGGAAAATAGGTAAATGAAAAGTTGATTATGTAAAAGTGGGAAAATAGGTAAATGAAAATGAAAAATTGATTAAGTAAAAGTGGGAAAATAGGTAAATGAAAAATTGATTAAGTAAAAGTGGGAAAATAGGTAAATGAAAAATTGATTAAGTAAAAGTGGGAAAATAGGTAAATGAAAAATTGATTAAGTAAAAGTGGGAAAATAGGTAAATGAAAAATTGATTAAGTAAAAATGGGAAAATAGGTAAATGAAAAATTGATTAAGTAAAAATGGGAAAATAGGTAAATGAAAAATTGATTAAGTAAAAATGGGAAAATAGGTAAATGAAAAATTGATTAAGTAAAAGTGGGAAAATAGGTACCGGTAAATGAAAAATTGATTATGTAAAAGTGGGAAAATAGGTAAATGAAAATGAAAAATTGATTATGTAAAAGTGGGAAAATAGGTGAAAATAGGTTAATGAATGACAAATAACTATTTATTTCACCATTTTATTTATAGGTGAAAATAGGTTAATGAATGACAAATAACTATTTATTTCACCATTTTATTTATTTATTTAATTTTGGCTAAAACGGCTCCCCATAGATGATGGATGAATATCTTTAACAAACAAAACATGACATGCTGAAGTTTAGATAAACGGTTATCTAGTTATAGATATGGTGCGTATATTGATGTCTGTTTTACGTAAGACGACATAGTGACAGTTCATGGAGTATCAAGTATTGAAGGGGCGTCTCATTCTGTGGTAAATTATTGTAACTGCTACTCTGTGGGATTTAAGGTAAAGGGCTAAAAGTAGAAAGTGGGGTTCAGTTAAGCCCCTTTCATAAGACAGCTCCGGGCCTGATGCGTGTTCAGTCCTCCAACAAGCATTCAGAAAAAACACGAAGGCGGATTGGCGAGTAAATTTTACTTGCCTCTGATGCGCCCCTGATCCACAAGCAGAGGTAGTATCAGATCCGGATCTGTCGACTTGTGAAAGGTGTCGGGGTGCTGCGGCTTCAAACTGATTTGAATAATGACGTACTCTCCCGGCGCCCACTGTCGCGCTCTATTTAAATGTGTAAACAAGAACATGACATTTGTATTTCGCTTGCGCATCACTCGCTATTCTTCGCCGAATATTTTTCTTTTTTTATTGATCATCACGGAAATGGCTAATTGGGGTGATGCCGAGACCCGTGTACTCCTGTCTCTGCGCGCAGAGGAGGAAATTAATATTAAATATCCCTTACCGGCACAGTGAAGGATGGGGCCCTTCTGGAGCGGATTGCTGTACTGATGCGAGAGCAAAAAACATAAAAAATATATATTTTTAAAGCATTCGGCTAAGCACAACAATGTTCGCTAGCGTCGCCATGTTTGTTTACAGACACCTCTGCGGTCCCACTTTAAACACGCAGGCACCACATCCTCTGAGCTGCAGATTTTCACCACGCCTCTTTTCAACCCGCGCTGCAAATCGTTTTGTGAATGCTCCATTGAGGGCGGGCCGTGGCCGGATTCAACTTTGTTTTATGAATGACCTGGGGAGGATTAAAGCCGGACTGATCTGTGCGGCAATTGCGCGGATTTGACTTATGAAAGGGGCTTTAGTTTGTCAGGAAGTCTGTTCTCCACTGTTGATACAGCAGCTAGCATTAGATTCAGTCACTCTCAAAATAAATCCCAACATTCAAAGACTCAGGTGTATTTAAGTTACTGTTTTGAGTTAAAGGGTCATGCTCAGATGTATAAACATGGTAAGCAGTATTGTGATGTTTGTTTTGGGATATTATTTTTTTGTGCTTTCAGGAGACCTACCTAATGAAGCACATGTCCAAACACACAGTGGTGGAGCACCTAGTGAGCCACCAGTCACCCCAGCGGACCGAGTCTCCCAACATCCCCATCCGCATCTCCCTCATCTGAGCTCCCTGAGCAGGAAGATTTTTCTGGAGTCTGCGTTCGGCCGGACCTCCCCGGGCCCCGCACCTATGGCCATCTCCATCAGACTTACAGTACGTTACCTTTGTGACAGCTGGCATGAGAATTCGGTGTAAGATTCAGAAAACGGACAACCTCCATCCGTCTCGGGTCGCCTGTCAAAAGTGAGCACAGCGGTATTTTTGTGAATGTAACAGTACAGCTTGATGTTATCTGGTGGCTTGAAGAATGTCTGGCGTCAGATTCAATAAGCACTTTTGTAAGCATCACCGTTGGAAGCGTTGGCCAATAACGTTTTAGATTTAAAAATAAATATTTTTTGTTTTGTCTTTTTCCTTTTTCCATTTAATGGGTTTCCATAATATGCCAGATGGTATTTGCCCTATAAGAGTTGTGAGAAATAAATAAATAAAAAGTTTGCTGGGAGTATGTCAAACACATCTAAAGAAAATCTTAAAGCACTTTTTGGCCTTTTGGTTTTGGCTCAAATGATTTCAATCATGTTGGATGGAAAATGCCAAAGGGCATAAGTTGTGGCAGCTAAAAGTACAAACACCCGTCTTTTGTGTGACTTTTTTTTGTTTTTCTTTACATTTCTGCACAAGGACTCGTTCACCGAAATTTGACTAAAGGCAATCGCTTGATGACAATTAAAACTTTTTATGATTGTATTAAGGAGGCTGAATTATTGGCACGAGGAAGCAAAAATAAAGGTTTTTTTTTTTGGTTAAAAACTTTCACTTCATATTTGAGGCACTTCTGTGGTTCTGCCAATCGTTACAAACTCTCCCAGTGATCAGTGCCATATTAAACTGGAAAAATTTAGGGGGAAGCTTATTTTTTATCGGTTTATGATTCGGTTGAGCTTTTATATTTTATAAGAATTATCGTATGTGTCGGTGCCAGCTCTTTTTCACCTCTTCGCCACTTTTTTTCATTTTTTAATATAAGCTCAAAACACAGCTAAAATAAAAATTTTACTCGTGAGTGGGTGATTCAAAATCCAGCCACTGGACCAAAATGTGAAGTTATTGTACAGTTTCTCTAACCCAATCAAGGTTTTTATTTTAATTTTAATCTCTAATAAGCTTTACCCCTTTGGAATAAACTGCAGTATAAGTCAGTAGTTATGTGTTTGCTGATGGGAATCCACAGCATTTGTTTTGTTTTTCCTCTTTAGTATTATTTTTATTGTACACAGTATTTGTTGTATTTTTACTGTAACTGTAATCTCTGAATGGTACTTCTAGAGTCCCCTGCGTTCTCCGGGGTACTTCAGAAAAGGTGCTGCGACTAGACGGTAGGTTTTGAGATGAAACTGAGACTAATGTAAAATACATATACAGTATATAAAACATTTTCAGAAAAATAATAAGAAAAAAATACAAGGATTAAAACCTATGACTCAAGCCACTGGCCTGGAAACGGACATTCACTCCAAACAACAGACCCTGCCTCTTCAACTTAACTCTCTTCTTTTGAGCTCATGGGAAAATGTACGCTGATGTACCGTAAAGTAGTGGTTCCCAACCCTGGTCCTTGAGGAACACCATCCTGCATGTTTCAGTTGTTTCCTGCTCCAACACACCTGATTAAGTGATTTAATTACTTCAAGCTCTTCAGAAGTCTGTTAATCACCCATTCATTCAAATCAGGTGTGTCAAAGCAGGAAAACAAAAACATGCAGGATGGTGTTCCTCAAGGACAACTGTTGGGAACCACTGCACTTAAATCATGTTACTTGTTTATAGCACCTGTTTCTATGTTTCCGTCTACATTTTCTGTTTGTATTTTTGTAAAAGTTTATATATAAATTTTACTGTAATTATTTTTAGTCTACCTGTAAGCTCTTATTAATACCCATGTTTTATATCAGTTATTTTACATGTACGCCTTACAACTCCATTTCTCTGTATTGTGTTCTGCAGTATTCAGTTGTGGAAATACTTTTTTTTGTTTTGTTTTTTGTTTGATCCGCATGGAGTTCTTGAGCTGTAATCTGTATAATTGTTTAACCCATGTTCTCTATAAAAAGATATTCTGTAGGATTATTACACTTTTTCTGTCTTGCATTGATGTTTCATATACAGTTTCTAGACAACTAAATATGCACAGCCGAGACTGAGAAGTCCAACTAAAGTAATCAATGTTTAAAAAAGAAATGGAAAAAAAAAAGCTTTGTATCTTTACCTTGTTTAATAAACAGACTGTTAAAACTATCCCGCTTCTTGATTTGAGTTGGAAACTAACTTTTTTTTGTGGTAAATGAAAAACAAACAATCAACTGTATGTATAGCACACTTTATTTATGAAAATAGTTCTTTTTTTAAATTCTTGTACAAAAACAAGTTTATTTTTGATTTGCATGCTTCAAATAAACATTTTTGTTGGTAAAAGCATTCATGCAGCAGCAAGATCAAGTTTAAAACTCCATCCCTTCAGGCACATGACTGATATTTTTGCATTCAACTAAACAATACCAGTTTATGGTTGGGCATGGACATACTTGGACGTGTGTGTGGAGGACTGGCTGTAAGCTTTTGTTAATTTTTTGTAGTAGAAACTCAAAGCACGGTCTAAACGTAAAGTCTATCTGTTTTATAACTTGTAAATAACAAATCCTAACAAATATTCCCTGATGCATGCTCAATAATCCAGGTAGAAAAATCTAAAAAAGCTAAGTCTGGTCCTCTGGACATTCAAAAAAAGAGCCAACTGGCCGATCCACTGTGAAAGGGTTCTATTTATAAGACTGAGCTGAATACAGCAGCTCAGACTGAGGAAGTCTTAAGACGAAAGACGAAACGTTTACAATTTTTTTGTTTTGTTTTTTTGAATGTCCAGAGGACCAGACTTGGCTTTTTTAGACCTAACAAATATTATTTTCACATCTAGTCATGTATTTATTGCGATGTGCAAAGCAGAAATGTCTGCTAATCTGACCACAGTACGCAACTTTACAGGAGAATCTTAAAGTAGAGAGGAAAGAAAAACAAGTGATGCTGTGAACAGATTTAGTGTATTGCTTGAAGTTTTTGGACCCTTCACATGGTAAATATTGGAGTGGGGGCTAATAGAAAGACGTGAGTGACCTGTCTCATGCTAGGTACCATCAGTACATGAGTATACCATAACAACATGAAACGGGCCCTTTAAAAATAAAATAATTATATTTGATATCAGTATAAACTGGTAAAACTGTTGGTTGAATTTAAAACAAAAGAATCATAAATAAAAACTGCAGGTGTTGTAAGGCATTAAAACTGCAGATAAAATTGAACAGGGCAAAATGCCAATCTCCTTTGACTGAGTTCAACTGCTACAGATTCTTGATTGTAAACAACTTTAGTGTAAAAAAACGTATTATAAAGTGCTTAAACAATACACATAAAGAGAACCCTCATATGATTAACATTTACATCACCAATGTCAAATACTTGGTCTTTATGTAACTTTACACAACAAGCAGAGTATTTCTTCAGTCATTCTGATTAGATTTCCTGCCTGTAATCACATTTGTGCATTACGACAAGTTCATCATGGGTTGGCTTTCGAAAACGAGGAGCTAATTAAATATATGTTTAAAAACTTTTCTAGAAATTACATTTGATTGACACTTGCAAAAGCCTTTAAAAAATCTATTTCTCTTTATCATAAGGTCTGGGATTAAAATACAGTACTGGAAAACAAAGACATCCATCCCTGAGCAGAGCTGTAGTATAAGCTCTTACATTATTACTGACTTTATATACAGATTTTTGTTTGCAGCGGAAGTGGCAGTCATGCTGACAAATACTGGCTACTGAAGTTCTAATGCAACCCTCTGGGGCATGACCCCTCAGACCTGCCCGCTTGCATTAGGGCTCTCCTCGGTGGCTTGTGTGCAGGCTGGAGTAACCATTGGGGACGTGAGATTCAGGTATCCCTGCTCAGGTGGCGGCCATGTTGGGACTGATGCACTTGTGCTGTCCAACACCACGTGCTTGCTCACCTTCGCACGACAGATTGTGTCCAGGATGTCCACGCGGTCACAGAAGCCTGAGGTCAGACTGAAAATTCACTGTTATATCGCTGCATAACAAACGTACGAGGAGGATTTATTTCAACAACGAAGCCCACTCTGAACCGATAACATCGGCAGCAACGCAATATAAGCTGTCACGCATACACTGCACAAATTGTGATATGTCAAATTCAGTATAGTTAAAACTTTTTTGTTTGTTTTGTTATCAGCATCTGAGCAAAATAAGAGAAAAGTTATTATAAATGTTTTAACTACCGGTAAATACGACTTGCTTTTGAGCTTGATATAACTTAAATTCTTTCTTTTTTAATCGTGTTAGGAGAAAATTAGTGTCAGAAAAACACTTCTGAGTACAATAGTTGTGAAGTTTCTCATGTGTTTCCTTGAGCTGAGAGGATTTATAGATGCCAGTAAACTCCCAAAGTTCTGATGCTGACTGATCTAAGCTTACACATGCAGAAAAACGTGACAGTTTCAGCTGCTTAGATTCACCTGTGTTTTGATTTACACACTCACCGCGTGGCTGCTAATAAGACTTGTACTGTGAAAAAAACGCTCAGTCTACAAGACCTTTAGTAATACCTCAGTGGATGGACAGCCCAGTCATGTTACTTTGTATCAGACATGTTTAAATGAGGCTACATGGCAATGTTGACTGGATATTGTTTAATGAGTGTTATTAAGCCATTATTGTTTTATATTTTACACAATAAAATAATTTTATGTCCCAGGCCTTACCTTAGTGTAGAAGCATGAAGGATGCCCTCAGAGAGACCATCAGAGGAGACCATTTTTTTGGCATTCTGCTAAAAATGTAAATTATTTATTGCCAAACACAAACATTCTTACAGAGTTGTTATATATATATAAATAAATATATATTTCTACCTCCAGACTGTAGAACGACTCAACGTTCCTCAGAGCTCGTTCCAAGGAGCTGACTTGATTTGAGAGCTTCATTGTTCTGTCCTGTAGCTGCCTGTTTTCCACATCTAAGACATTAACCCTGGAAGAAATTTATGTTTACACTCAGGCACAATTTAAAAATGACAAACTCTCAATATTCTGAGTAGTTTGTGTAGATTAGTGACACTATAGGCTGACAAGAACAAAATACAAACCTGATTCCAAAAAAAAAATAATAATAATACTTTATTTATAGAGCCCTTTAAAACAACCACAGCTGCAACAAAGTGCTGTACATAAAATCAAGAACATTTAAACACATAAAAATAAAACAGTTGTTAAAACATTAAGATCAATAAAAACAATAAAAACAGTGCAGAACAAAATCAGTCTGTGCTAAAAGCCAGTGAGTAAAAATGTGTTTTTAGAAGAGTTTTAAAACTGGACAGTGAAGGAGCTTGTCTGACGGGAAGAGGGAGATCGTTCCACAGTTTTGGAGCAGCAACAGAAAAAGCTCTGTCCCCTCTGAGCCTCCGTTTGGACCTCGGCACCTCCAGAAGCAGCTGATCAGCTGATCTGAGGCACCGAGCAGGAGAGTATGGGTGAAGCAGCTCAGAGAGGTAGGATGGAGCAAGACCATTTAAACTTTTAAAAACAAATAAAAGAATCTTAAAATGAACTCTAAAATGAACAGGCAGCCAGTGGAGTGAAGCCAGAGTGGGGGTGATGTGCTCCCTCTTATGAACTCCAGTTAGAAGGCGAGCAGCAGCGTTCTGGACCAACTGGAGACGTCTGAGGGAGGACTGGCTGACTCCAAGGTAAAGAGCGTTACAGTAATCCAGCCGAGAGGTGATGAAGGCATGGATTACTGTTTCCAGCTGCTGCTGTGTAAGGATGGACTTTACCTTAGCCAGCTGTCTGAGGTGATAAAAACTGGTCTTGACCACCGCTCCAATCTGGGAATCTAATTTAAAATCACTGTCCATTTTAAAAATGTGGTGCCAGAGGGCCCAGATCAACAGGGCAAGGTTCACAAGAGCCACTAGGACCAAACACCATCACTTCTGTTTTCTTTTCATTAAAATTTAAAAAGTTTAAAGACATCCAAGCTTTGATGTCTTCAAGACACAACAGAAGTGGCCTGATTGAGGAGGCATCTTTCTTTTTTAGTGGCATATAGATCTGACTATCATCGGCGTAACAATGAAAAAAGATCCCATGCTTTCTGAGGATTGATCCCAATGGAAGTAGGTAAAGGGAGAAAAGCAGGGGACCTAAAATGGAGCCCTGTGGAACCCCAAAACACAGAGGAGCAGTGGAGGATTCAGAACCAGCTATGTTCACAGACATGGTTCTGTCTGCCAGATAGGACCTAAACCAGCTCAGTGCAGTACCACAGATACCCACTTGGTGCTGTAAACGTGATATTAAAACGTTATGGTCCACTGTGTCAAAGGCAGCGGTTAGGTCGAGCAAGACAAGAACCACATGTTCACCAGAATCATTGGCCATAAGAATATCATTAAAAACTCTGACTAGAGCTGATTCTGTGCTGTGGCGAGTTTTGAAGCCAGACTGAAAAACCTCCATTATGTTGTGCTCGTCCAGAAAACATTTCACCTGTGAATACACAATTTTTTCTAAAATTTTTGAAATAAAAGGCAGCTTGGAGATGGGCCTAAAATTAGCCAAGACAGATTGGTCTAGGCTGGGCTTTTTAAGCAGGGGCTGCACCACCGCATGTTTAAAACTTATTGGCACAACACCTGAGGACAGACTGCTATTGATAACAGCAAGGATCACCTGCCTGATGCTGGAAAACACCTCTTTTAACAGACGAGGGGGGACAAGGTCACGAGGGGAACCTGATGGCTTAATATGGCCAACCACATCCTCTAAAAGGGTCAGAGTCACTGGTTCAAATCTATCGAACACAGCCAGGCAGGGGACCAAGCAGGAGGGGTCAAAAGCAGGGGCTGAAATAAGGGCCCTTGTGGTAACAACCTTATTTATAAAAAACTGCAGGAAGTCATTACAGAGTTCAGTTGAGGCTTCATGGCAGACAGGTTGTGGGGCCTTCAGGACAGAGTCAATAGTTTCAAAAAGGACACGCAGGTTGTTGTGATTGGACGTGATAATGTCTGACAAGTATTGTTTTTTGGCCTCTTTAACAATGTTCTGGTACTGACGTTGACAGTCCTTTAAAATGTGAAATGAAACCTCCAGTTTATCCTTTTTCCATCTCCGTTCAGCTCTGCGGCACTCCTGTCTGGCTGCAAGAGTTTTTTCATTGAACCAGGGTTCAGATCTGGCTTTAGGTTGCACCAGTTTAAATGGTGCCACAGAGTCCAAAATGGTTTGACAGGAGGCGTCAAACCAGGAGCTCAGCTGATCGGTGTCAGCAGCAGAGTCAGATGGAGCACAGAGCTGTTCAAAGGCAGCAGAGAACTGACAAGCAGTGGAAGGTTTAAAAACTCTACGTCGCTGGGCAGGAACGTAGTTTTTAACTGGAGCACAGGACAAACCAACATCAAATAAAACAGGCCTATGGTCAGAAATAACATTATCATAAAGTTCCAGGTCGGTCACAGACAAGCCGTGAGAGAGAACCAGGTCCAACGTGTGTCCATGTTCATGCGTGGGACCAGCCACCCACTGAACCAGGTTAAAAGAGTCAGTGAGGCTCAGAAAGTCCTTCACCAGTGGTTTCTCTGGACAGCATACATGTATGTTAAAATCCCCAACAATAAGGACTGCATCGTGGTTTATCATTATTCCAGTCAGGAAATCAGAAAAGTCATTCAAAAAATCCTTATTATATTTGGGGGCTCTG
>JBBPBX010097397.1:0-12866 GCA_038048925.1 Garcialebias charrua
TAAAGATTTTCCACTAACACCTCATGTTAGCAAGTTACAAAACCTTTGGGGGACCTTCCTACAATAAGCATTTCTTTACTTGCTGTATTTTTCGGACTATGAGGTGCACTTAAAATCTTTTAATTTTCTCAAAAACAGTGAGCCTTATAATCCAGTGGACCTTATGTATTAATTCTGGTTGTGCTTATTTACCTCAAACCTATTTTACGTAGTACACGGCATTCAAAAATCTGTCAAAATGAACTTGTTTTGCTTAATTCACCTTATAATCTGGTGCGCCTTATAGTCAGAAAAATACAGCATATGCAAACAGACAAAACATTGTGTTTTTCTGTTAACTGGGTGGCAGCATGCATTCATGTGCATTTTTGTACAAAAATCAAGAGGAAACTCATGTCCACCTTTATCACATAAACATGTAGAGATGCTAATACATTGTTCAGTGAAAGAAATGCCAACGTCTTCATCCATTCATTCATTAATTGTTAGTCCATTGGAACGCATGATAGATGTTTAAAACAAGAGGTCCGATCTTTTAAAATGATTTCCTGTGGAAAGGTTATTAACAATTAATATTTTACCTGTTATAGACAGCTCTTTGAGTGACATCAGTTTGGACTATTAGCGTTAAATCGAGATCAGACTGATGATGTAACGGCTAGTCCGAGTTAGGCTAAGATCAAAAAGGATTTCTGTCATCTAAAAAAAAGACAACACCAGTCGCAAAAATTTGTCAGCAGTTCATGTGAACACTTAAACCTTAACACAGCTGTCAGATGAATTACACAGTTAATCTGGCTGAAATATTTACGATATTCCAGTTGAAAGTGGCAATCTGATCATTTTTACGATATTCCAGTTGAAAGTGTCACAGCGTGTGACACTGTGTGTGTTTAAAGTAAGATGTAAGTTTATGTATAAAGCTCTTATGATTTTTTTTCTTTATTTTTTTAGAAGGGGGGGGTGCGCTTGTAAGCCCAATTAGGGTTTTTATGACCTCTCTTGCACATTTTTTAAAAACTTTTCTTTTATGTGTGTTGTTTCTTTTTGTGCAAACAATAAACAAACAAACAAACAGCTAGCTGCTGCTACCACTATTTGCACTTGCAAATAATCATCAAATTCTAAATAACTGCAAAACTGACTGCTATTTGAAGGTCTTTATAAAAGACCATTCTCAAATATCTTTTGAGATTGGAGTTGTTTTAAAATGGCAGCAATGCAATCTGGTCATGGCTCCACTCAGCTCTGTTAGCTTATCAGTCCAGGCAGAACTAAACTCTTTCTCCAAACGAATGTCATTCAAAGGGCTAACTACAACAGGTACGACACTTCATGACGTTTCCACAGCGCTTGACTTTAAGACGTTTAAACTGTTGTGTTAGGAGAGGGTGGACAATAAAACGAACAATGATCTGGAACTAATGATAACTTTAGACCAAGACACGTCTCACATTTAATTATGACATAGCAAACTAGCAAATCACTTTCTATTAGGGACTTTCTCTTATCTATATAAAAATAAATCAGATTTTAGGATTGTGTTTCCATGAATTACTCATTCATATTCACTCTTTCACACACCCATGTATCCAGACTCACACACCTCCACAAATGTAAATGACTAAGGCCAGGTTTGAGAATGGAGGGCACGAGTAGCTTATAGGCTTCTGGGTTCTCTCAGGTATCTCCAAGAGTAAAAAATGAACTGGGAGTCAGTACAACAATGTGGACTTTCTTTTTGGCGAATATAGAGAAGCCCCCCTTTGGCTAAAATCTTTATTTTTTTAATTTTATGTTAGATGTAGATGCTGCTCAGTTTCTATGCTGACTCTGCTTCTGTGAACAAACTCATTGGCTAATTGAGAGTGCTCTTCTTTTCTTTCTGTGTGAAATACCACTAACAGGAATGAGCTGAATGAGGGGCAGTGACATCCTCCAATTTAAGTGTATCTCGCAGAGTATTCGCCACACACATTAACCCAGAGCTTTTTGCCGTAATAGCAAGCTCAGGCAATTTCTGAAGCTGGAGAGCCTTTATCTCTCCCTCTTTCTTTCGTCTCTGGCTTAGAGTATTTTAGCTCATCAGGTGGCTTTATCACAAACACTTTGTCCCCAACTTCTTTTTTGTGTCTGTTTTTTTTTCAAGTACCTCAAAGGCTTTTATCCAAAGGATTTTGTCGTCCCCTTTCAACCTTTGGTCTACGTGTCATCTCAGGTCCTACATGATTCCCGTGAGTTTTTCCACGAATCCCTTCAGTGGGGATAAGACAATTCTGACTCAGCATTTTCTGAGCTGCTTCTAAATGATTAGTCCCCCTCTGGTAATGAATGTTAATACTGCGCTTTGGGCTGGCACTAGCCAGCAGACGCTCCGACGGACTGGCTTCGGGGTTGTCCCGGAGGTGTTCATCGTCATCCGTATCGGCATCAATGTATTTACTGATGGACGAGTCATGGAAAGTGAAGACAGTTGGGGCCATGGCAGTGCTTTCTGGTGACTTTGGGGGTGTCCTGCTGCTGGCAGTGGTGTACACAGAAAGTTCAGGGCTTAAAAGAGAGTGGTCTGACACCAGTGAGCTGTCTGAAAGTGGGGAAGGGCCAGAATCCCCGTCGCTACAGCAGCCTCCCTTAAGGCTTTTTGAGGAGTTTCCAGAAAAGAAGAATTTTCTTGGATTCTCAGAGCATGTGGATTTTGACACAGATGTTAGCATGGACTCGTACTGCCCTAACATTTGCTGGCCAACTTTTGTACCATTGTGCTGGGACAAACCTGTAGATGGACCAAAAGTGAATCTACTGCTTTCCTGAAGGCGAATGTCCGCTGCTGGACTGTGGGAGAAGCGTGAATTCTCCTGGAAGTCTGTTGCACAACTGATATAGCTATCAATGCTAGATAAGCTCTTCATGTCCCCCACTCCTAGTGCCGATGTGCCATGATTTTGAATGGTCCCAAGTTCTATCTCATCGCGATGTTTCCCTGCTCTGGAACCCTTGTCTTTAGCATTGAGGTTTGGTTGTGACCGTGTTTTTGCCATCTGACTGTACATTTGCTCTAGTTTTTCAACATTTAGCCTTTGGGGACTGGTGCCTCGAGCCTCGCATGGAGAGCCTAACTCCTGCACGTTGAACGATCTGTTTGAGCTCGTCTCTGATGCAGCTCTCTTGGATGTCCATTTCCAGTGACTAGGAGAAAGGTGGTTGTCTTGAGGTCTCTCTGTCTTCTCTACTACCACATCCATGAGCTCCGCACTACGAGCAAAAGCTTCCTTCAAGTTCATAGAAATAATGCTACCATTTCGTTTTGCCCTTTCAAGGGCCTCCCTTCTTTTGAGAGCCTTTTCTTGCCTCTTTTGTTCTTTGTAGAATTCAGAAAAGTTATTTACAATGATGGGGATAGGTAGGGCAATTACAAGCACTCCAGCAATACAGCATAACCCCCCGACAATCTTTCCCAACAGAGTTTTGGGATATATATCTCCATACCCTACAGTGGTCATAGTAATGGTAGCCCACCAAAACGAAGCTGGAATACTTTTAAACTTTGTATCCTCTTCATCCTTCTCAGCAAAAAATACAAGACTAGAGAAGATCATGATGCCCATGGCCAGAAAAAGAATAAGCAGGCCCAACTCGTTGTAGCTCCTCCTAAGAGTGAAGCCCAGAGACTGAAGCCCTGTGGAGTGACGAGCCAACTTCAAAATCCTCAGAATCCGCATGATCCTAAAGATCTGAACCACACGACGGACATTCTGAAACTGTAGCACACTTTTATTGGATTCTGTCAGGAAGATTGTGACGTAGTAGGGCAAAATGGCCAACAAGTCAATGACGTTAAGAGGGCCCTTGAAGAACTTCCATTTATTGGGAGAGGAGAGGAAACGGAGAAGGTATTCCATGGTGAACCAGGCAATGCACACGGCTTCCACATGCGCCAGCTGAGGGTTGTCTGTGGACTGGCCAAACTCATCAGTGCCCTGCAACTCTGGGAGAGTGTTCAGAGACAAGGCAATGGTGGACAGCACGATGAAGAGGATAGAGATGATGGCCAGGATCTGAAAGACAGAATCAAAGAGGTAACATGAGTAAGGACTGCAGCATAAGGAAACCTGATACAATCATAACTCTAGAGATCTGAGTAGTTCATTCAAGTGAATAGGAGGAAGGTGCTGAGGTTTGTCAAATCTATGTAAGAATACCAGCATGTTCATTCAAATACGTTGAGAAAATTGTCAAAGTGTGTCGAGAATAAGTATTAAGGCCAAACCATGTAAAATATGTATTTCCCCCAGTTTTACACATTTGCTGCACATTGCTGCAACTTTTTCTGAATATTACCATTTTAACGCAACTTCTGATTTTAACCATGCATTGAATGGAATACATCATTAATTTTCTCGCCACCTTGCTGCAAGGAAAATTACCCTAAGGGGACAATAAAAGTGATGAGGATGATGATGATGATGATGATTTCCAGTGTATTTTATAAGGTCAGGATTACATTTGGGAAGTGATGACTTAAGTGAGTGTCAATAATCTCAAAGTTTAAATAGATCTTCAGTAAATGCCTTGCTGAGTGATTGGATAAGATATAATGGACTGCATTGACTTGGACTGTCCATTTATTTATATCTCACTCATCAGGCTTATACACACGAGTGAACGTGCCTAAGTGGACTATGAGGTTTAACATCCACTAAATAAAAGTAAACCATTACACGCCACCATGAAAGATGGAAAATCATGTAATAACCTGTATGTGTGCGTTTGTTGTCCGTCTGTTAGCAAAATAGCTCATAAACCATTACATTTTAACAAAACTCCCATAAGATAATCACTGGATGCACAATGTGCAACATTACTTATGGAGTCAAACAATTTGAGACTAAAGTTGGTGCTGAGTCGTCCTTATGACATAATCTGCAGGCTAACAGATTGTATGATGTTTTCTTTAAACTTTGACATGCAAGGTAGCAGCTGATTTCATGCATTCAAAAACAGGTCTCTCTTGTAAATGAGTCCTCGAGGATCAGTGGGAACTAACCTGTATAAATAAAGGTTGAATGGGGGGAAAAAGGTGTTTCATTTATACAAATTTTGACAAAAATAAATTAATCCAGGACGTTTTTCAAATGAGCCTTTGTTTGTGTGTCAAACAAAAAAACATCCATTTAAATCCTACATCTACATCTTCGAACCAATACTTAACACTAACACTTTTCAGACGATACACAAGGCAATGTGCTGAAGTTAATGACAACATATGAGCTTTCAGTGCTTTTAAGGACCAAGAACAGGATTACATAATTAACTATTGTGTAGAATAGAAACATTAACCCTACATCTCCAAACAGCACAACTTGGAGAGATGAGTAGGAGGTTGTTGCTAGAACACTGAGCTTGTTTTGGCAATAGCCCACACGCAAAAGGTTAGGATGTTATATGATGATATAAATCATGCAATGATTGAAATATTTTCTGCAAAAGTGAGAGAAACAAGCGGCACGAGGCAGAGAGAAATATCTGAGGTTCTTCTGGTACATTTGTTGCCATAGTGTTTTAAACAAAACAAAATCTTCAATGGTAGTCTCATGTAAACCGGGTGAGTCAAGTAATCTAAAGATTAGCATGGAATATGAGGTTTTATAAACCAGTAGGTGGGGTTAAGAGAAACTAACCCAAAAAGGGACGTAGCCGCCATTGAGTGACAGCAAGGACATTGACAAAGTCAGAGTCAGAGTCAGAGAGTCTTTATTGTCATTTGCACCGCATGTAGTACATGTGATGAAAACGAGATTATGTACACAGGGTCCCAGTTACATCCAACAACAAATGCAAGAGAAAAACAGTAATAACATCTAGGATTAACTAAGAAAAACATCAACTAGTAATACACTAAGCCCTAATGTAGTAGAAAAACATCATTATAAACAGCAGCACGAACATGAGTCTGTATGAGCAGATGGTCACAGATGAACACAGCAACAAGAAAACAGATCAGCATCAGCATGATGTGATATTTTGCAGTGTTTATTCTTATTATTTATTTATTACAAAGTGCCAATAATTCAGACTCTCTGGAGTGTAAGTGATGTCTAAAAAGTCGACCAATCAGAGCAGGAGGACACTGTTGCCATAGCTTCATGGCAGACATGAATAGCCCTATCTGTTTATTTCCATCCTTCTGTGTGGCTCCCTACTGCCCTGCAGGAAATCTATTTCAAACAAACACTTGAGAGGGGCTGTGACTGAAGGGTGAGGGGTTGTAGCTGACAACGGTGGCGAAAAACTGAAGGGGTAGAAAAGGGGCGTGGGTGCAGTGAACACAATGACAGTGTTAAACAAAAAATTATTTCTACAAAGTAAATAACAGGGTTTATTGCTTGTGTTATCTTGCTGTACCTTTGTAAGCACCAGGTATTAAAGGTCACCCTCTGGGTACGAGGCACATCAGGCTTTGTAATAAGCCCGAGGAGAGATAGAGACACGCTGCTAACAAATCCCAAACTTGAAGCCACTGGAGATTGCATTCACGGGAGGGCAGGGCGAAAGAAGGGACAGAGGTAATAGGATTGCAAGGCTATAAAAAGGTTACTAATGAAGGTGCATCAGTGCTGCTGTACAATGTTTTGGTTATGAGGTTAAGTTCCACTAAGGAAACCCTACACACTCCCCAATGGACTGAGGTACTCCTGCCTCGGTGCTCCCTGTGCACTCGATCACCCCTGCTCATTGAGGATTGTTCCTGTGTTGTTTTTGTGCTGCTGTGGACTAATTTCATAAATCTCCCGCACTCCAAACATGAACAGAACCACAAATGAACTCATGAAGCATGAATGGAGCTCCAGGCACGAGAATTATGAGGAGGTCAATATTAATACTGACCTCTTTATCCTTAATTAATCTACTTATTCAGATTGAATAGTAAATTCACGGATTCTGTTCTTTTTCAGTTTACCCAATATTTCTGTGATCTTTATGATGGATAAATAAACAGAGCCATTAAGTGACAAAGACGTTAACTTAGTTTGATATGTCAAAGAGACACTATCATTTATTTAAAATAAATCAACTAAATTAACACCATTACACTTGATTGACATGATTTCACTTTCTTTCAAATTAAAACGTCAGCACACTTGATTTAACACAACAGACATAAATACTAGATGTTACACATATTTAGTCTGAGGGGCATTTCAGCTTAAAAATATAGTTTCCAGCTTAGGTTGAGAGGGAAAAGAAATAGGAGGAAAGATTTAAGAAGAATTGGGAGGTTAAGAGAGGAAGTTTATCTTGCATTTATGAAACCAGATGACACTCTTCAGTACGCGTCCAGCTAAGATATCATCACACCTCCAGCAAGCAAACAGCTGCTCCTTTACCTTAAGACGTCCGCCTTGGTTCTGGTAAAGAGCTGTGGTCAACTTTAGACTGACAAGTCGTCGGTCCCGCAAGTCCAAGCTGGACTCCACGCGTGTTTACCTTGTCGGTGTCGGTGATACTCGCTTTCATCGGCAAAAGTCGTGGCAGTCGTGGTTTCTTGGCTCAAGATAATTTATTCCAGGAAGGAATAACAAACGCTCGTTCGAGGTGGACTCATAACAGCCTGTTATCAGTCCTTAGCTGAAGACGCAGGTCGTTAGCTCTTGACCAAAACGTACCCAGCTCTTGGGAAAGGTTCACATCTCTTTGAAATTCCCAACAAACTCTCCAAGCGTTCTCGCACAGTAAGAACTTAAAAAGCAGGAACAAAGAGAGGAGTGGACTTGCCTTATCAGAACCCAAGGTTACAGCAGCAGAGGGAAATTGTTTAGGAAAAGACAGAGCAGCTGGAGCCTTGTTCATGAAAAACAACGGATTAAACTGTCTTCTTATTTCTAAACAAAACAGTCGGGTCTCTGTGACCCGCAATTTCACCTTTAACATAGCAGTGAACACAGTTTAACTCTCACAGAATAACACAGCTTAAAAGCACACATCATGAAAATGACAAAAGTTATTCTTTTGATCACATCAGCCTAAAATCAAAGATAGAAATAGTCTCTTATTGGTGACTATGTTATCAGATTATAGCTAAATGAATGATTTTGTAGTAAATGTCTTGCTTTACTGAGAGGTCAGTAAAGGTCATCACTGGACAGTTCAAAAACCTTAATTTGACCCTGGGTAGGTCCACTACATCTCCCCCCTTTTGGAAGCCATCGCCAGTCCTTGGGGATGGGGTCCAACACGAAAGGAAACCTTGAACTGTCTTTGATCTTGAAGTAATCCAGCAAGTGGAAAAGAAAAATCAAAAATTATAATCCCATAAAGTTTTGGAAATTCCATACTGTTCGGAGGTAATCCCATTGCGAAAAGCTTTTAATCCTTCGGAAAACAAAGTCTGTTAACTCTTGGAAAACAAAGTCTGTGATCCTTTGGGAAACAAAGTCTTATAATCCACAGCGGTAATTCCATAGCAGTAATTCCACAACGATTAGCTTTGTTGATTGATCAGCACCAATTGTTTTCATAATCAGCATGTAGAGGGGATCCCTCGATTGACGCAGAGGAGGCGGCCCTTGGACGAAGGTTGAAGACCAAGCGTTGGAGCTGCAGGTACCCACATCGATGGTTGGTGGCTGGTTGGTTTCCAGTCAGTGCCACTCTGGTTCTATGTGTCATGCAATTATGTGGTTTTTTAAGGTGGGCTTATGATTGGGATTTTACATTAAGCCTTACCTATATGCACCTGGTATGTAAGCTATCATGGTTTAGATCAGCTACACTTACCAATTAAGGGGTGGATCAATTCTGTAAAATTTAGATATAGGGATTTGTACCTATAAAATTTTGGAGGGCTTCTGTAACGAAGGCCTCTAATTCCAAACTATTCCTCCATTCATTACTTAGTTTAGGTTAAACTAAAATAAAAATGAAATATAGTTTGATCTAAATGTCTGTTGTCTTTTAGACGAACGACGTAGGATTTGGTATTCCTAATAAATTTTGAAGTCTATGGCGAGACTCATCAAAATGAATAGACAATCTAGAATTGAAACGATCGGATCGGTTCAATTTAGAAATTGTGAGGTCAATGTAGTTTATTGTACTTTGAGCAACTTTAAACTACATTGACTCTTCGACGATTGAGATTTAACAAAACGAACTGCATGTTGGCATAGTTAAATCCATATCATTCATTAACCAATGTTAATATAAAACCTTTTGGCTGGGAGTGTTCAGAACCAAACAATATCTCAACTAATGACAACAGTAATGACTAAACAACAAGGAAACAACGTTTCACTGCTTCGACACACTCTTGTCGTCAGATTCCAAAATGCAACACACAAGAAAAACAGTCTCAACTTTATGACCGAGGTCAAAATTAAATCTCGTGGATTTAAACGGTTGTTAAGGTTAGTTTTTTGTTGTGGGTTTTAGGCTTAGCGTTTCTAAGTTCAAATTGGACAATGCGACTTATAGGGTGGGAAATATGGTAGTTTAAACCTGATTAGTTTATTTACTAACTTGTGTTTGGACGACCTTATTATCCCATGAAGTCGGTGAGTTTGTGAGATCTTTGTCTTTTGTGGAGTCATTGAACGCCTTGTAAGGTTTGATCTGATTTCGATGTACCCATTTAGCAATTGGCTCTTTGCGGCCTTTGCTGATTTTGATTTCGTAGACGACTGAGGACACTTTGTCTGTTATCAGATGAGGTCCAGTCCACCTGGGCATTAGTTTGCGGGCGAGAGTTCCGGTCTCGGACCCTCCTTTCCCGGTTGCTGGGGCGAACGTATAGTACCAGACTCTGTCTCCCACTTGGAGTTCATTATGAGAGGCCTTCTGGTCGTAGTACGCCTTGCGTCCTTCAGCGGATTTTTCCAGGTTTTTCTGGGCGAAAGCAAAAGTGTTTCTGAGGTGTACATTCAAATCTTTGTCTTTGGCATGGCCTAACATCACCCCCCTTTGGTCATGGGGGACCACGAACACAGGTGAGGACGTCCGTCCATGGGCACAAGTTAGGATGCCACCGTTTAGTTTAAGCTGTTCGCGCAGCTGAGAGAAGACGGTACACAGGAATCGTTTAGGTTTTGGCCAACGTATCTTCTTACGTTTACCTCTTTCCGTGTAATTCAGGTGTGTCACAACTGTCGGCGCAGTCGCTGGTGTGTCTGACTGGTCAGACCGCGGTGCGTCACTGTCGTTGTGATGTGTGTCTTCCCACTTCATGACTGAAGAGGTGCTCTTTGAGTCTGTAAGAACTATGTCATCTCTGAGTAGTTCTATACTCAAAAGCTCTTGAACCAAGGTTTCATCGAAAGCTTGGCTGATGGCTGAATTACCTGTCCCAGAGGACAGTACAGCGTCTGTGGTGTGGGATCCTCGGACCTCCACACAGTCTACTACCTGTGGTAGAGAGTGAGAGTACACCCCCCTTTTGTTGGAGGAGGGGTCCTCAAAATCTGTGACACTGAAATCCAAGTGACTGTCAGCATGTCGCGGACTGCCACTTCCAGGACTCACATGTCCTTGAACCAAGGTTTCATCGAAAGCTTGGCTGATAGCTGAATTACCTGTCCCATAGGACAGTACAGCCTCTTCGGTGTAGGATCCTTGGATCTCAACACCTTTCACTACCTGTGGTAGGTAGTGTTCAGTGAGTGCTGACTGTGTCAGCTCGCAGAGGAGGTTCTCTTGTCGGGCCAGAGTCTGGTCCAACTGTTGAGTCTCTACTGTCTCATCTGTAGTTGAAGGTTCACTTACCGGGCTTGTGACCACGGTTGGGGAGTCCCTCGTGGCCACTGCGGTACCTGCGGTTAGGCAGTCTGTACCACAACGAGGAGGCACTTTTATTGGCAGGGGTTTTCTCACTGTTGCCCACATTTCCTGTTGACCATAATCTATAATCGCTTCAAAACGGTTTATAAAGTCTTGGCCAACCAGAAATGGGAATGAGTCAAGTTTAGACACGTACACCGGGTGGCGTAGTGTCATTTCGCCAATCTGCATGTGAACCATAGCCATAGCTGTTAGGGTTGTTCTCGTCTCTGCGAGACCCTGTAGCTCAATAGCACATTTCTCAAAGGGTATTTGCCTGTCAACACCGTTAGCGGCGGTCCTCAGCTCCTTGAACAGCTTGGCCGACATAATGGTTATATCAGAACTGCCATCCAGGAGGGCTTCACGCTCAAGGACACCTTCCAGTGTGATAGGCAGGTAAGCTTTCTTAGCCACCCCCCTTTGTATAAAGTTACACAGAAACCTCACAGGTCTTGGCCCACGTTTCTGTTCACGTGTGACTCTGTCTGTGTAATCTTGTTTACTGTCAGCATCTTGTTGGCTGTCAGCATCATGACCTTCAGGATGTTGTTGTGTGTCAGCAATTGGTTTGCTGTCAACATCCATGGCAATGTTGGTAGTAGTGTGCGCTGAGTTATTTGTGTGCTCTGAGTCTTCCATGTGCTCTGAGTGATCAAAGACAAGGTCACTCATTGTACCAGTTTGGTCATCCTCTATATCATTCAAGTTTTCAAACAACCAACTTTTGTCCACTATCTCCTCAGAGCTTAGTGGTGCGTTGCCTTTTTCCTGGAACTTCTGTGACCTTTTGCTACTCCCGGACTGTCCAGTCCGCAGTGCAGGGGCAGGAGGAGCTTGTCCTTGAACTGGGGGTTCCTGTTCGGACCCCCTTTTGTGATATGGTATACTTTTGTGACCATCTTTCTTATCTTTAGGACGTGCGCCCCCCCTTTGAAATCGTTTCATGTACTCTGGGTCTTGTCTGAGCCACTCCGGCTCATTGTTCCAGCGGACACCTTCATGTCGTGGTTTTTTAGTTCGAAAAACATGTTTCTTCTCGCCTTTTTTAGGAGAGGGAGTTGATGAACTTGTCCCTTCCAGCTCCAGCGAGTGGGATTTGACCTTGTCTTGGTAATGTAGTTCACGCTCTGGTTTTGTTTTTAACCAGATCGGGTCAGGGAGTTGACGAACATCAAAACCATTTATAGCACGCCGTTTTATTTTTAATTGCTCAATCTCACTTTTTAACTCAAGTTGTTCTTGTTGAAAATTTTCTCTTCTGCGAATGTTATCTTGCCTGAACAATTCAAGTATTTCTGTGTGCAGCTGTAAAGCTTCATCACAATCGTTATCTCCCATCTTTTTGTTTTGATTTTGTTTGATCTCACGTTTTAACTTAAGTTTTTCTTGTTGAAAAGTTTCCCTTCTGCGAATGTTATTATGCCTTAACAATTCAAGCTTTGCTGTGAGCAGCTGTAAAGCTTCATCATAATTGTTATCTCCCATCTTTTAGTTTTGATTTTGTGTGAAAAAAATCAAAAGATTGTTCTCATGTTAGTGTTTGCAAATAAATATTCACTTTTAATGTAGCACTGAGTCAAATAAACTAATCAGCTGAGGTTTACGCGTTTCACTGTGTAATAAGTATTCATAGGTACCTTATTTCAGGTTTTTACCCTCAATGAACTTTGTAAAAGTTAAATGCACTCTTGCAGTGTTAACTTTAAAATAGAACTTACGTTCAAACAACAGTTACTAACTAACCCAAGCAGCCTGATTTCCGTTTTTCTTACTCAAACGCTTATAAAAGAGGGCTGACTTAAATGCAATGACTTCACTAAAATGTGACAGGATGCTGCTTGAGCATGCCTTTAAAAAGATGTCTTGCAGTCTCAGTGAAACTGATTTTGTACTGCATTTGACAGTTATCAGGAGTGAAAAAGGACGTTCTGTTCGTTATTTTAAACAATTTTTATTTAAAATAAACGAGTGTTCGTGGGCTCAGCATAACAGAACAGTAATGATGTTACTTCAAATAAAAATCAGTGACTTTTATCAATTAGTTGTCTTGTGAC
>JBBPBX010097399.1:0-12864 GCA_038048925.1 Garcialebias charrua
GTCCATGATCACTGAGGGTCCATGATCACTGAGGGTCCAAGATCACTGAGGGTCCAAGATCACTGAGGGTCCATGATCACTGAGGGTCCAAGATCACTGAGGGTCCATGATCACTGAGGGTCCAAGATCACTGAGGGTCCAAGATCACTGAGGGTCCAAGAACATTGAGGGTCCATGATCACTGAGGGTCCAAGATCACTGAGAGTCCAGAATCACTGAGGGTCCAAGATCACTGAGGGTCCATGATCACTGAGGGTCCATGATCACTGAGGGTCCAAGTTCACTGAGGGTCCAGAATCACTGAGGGTCCAAGATCACTGAGGGTCCATGATCAATGAGGGTCCAAGATCACTGAGGGTCCAAGATCACTGAGGGTCCAAGATCATTGAGGGTCCAGAATCACTGAGGGTCCAAGATCACTGAGGGTCCATGATCACTGAGGGTCCAAGATCACTGAGGGTCCATGATCACTGAGGGTCCAAGATCACTGAGGGTCCAGATCACTGAGGGTCCAAGATCACTGAGGGTCCAAGATCACTGAGGGTCCAAGATCACTGAGGGTCCAAGATCACTGAGGGTCCAAGATCACTGAGGGTCCAGAATCACTGAGGGTCCATGATCACTGAGGGTCCATGATCACTGAGGGTCCATGATCACTGAGGGTCCAAGATCACTGAGGGTCCAGAATCACTGAGGGTCCAAGATCACTGAGGGTCCATGATCACTGAGGGTCCATGATCACTGAGGGTCCAAGATCACTGAGGGTCCAGAATACTGAGGGTCCAAGATCACTGAGGGTCCAGATCACTGAGGGTCCAAGATCACTGAGGGTCCATGATCACTGAGGGTCCAAGATCACTGAGGGTCCAAGATCACTGAGGGTCCATGATCACTGAGGGTCCAAGATCACTGAGGGTCCATGATCACTGAGGGTCCATGATCACTGAGGGTCCATGATCACTGAGGGTCCAAGATCACTGAGGGTCCAAGATCACTGAGGGTCCAAGATCACTGAGGGTCCAAGATCACTGAGGGTCCAAGATCACTGAGGGTCCAGAATCACTGAGGGTCCATGATCACTGAGGGTCCATGATCACTGAGGGTCCAAGATCACTGAGGGTCCAAGATCACTGAGGGTCCAAGATCACTGAGGGTCCAGATCACTGAGGGTCCAAGATCACTGAGGGTCTATGATCACTGAGGGTCCAAGATCACTGAGGGTCCAAGATCACTGAGGGTCCAGAATAACTGAGGGTCCAGAATCACTGAGGGTCCAGAATTACTGAGGGTCCAAGATCACTGAGGGTCCATGATCACTGAGGGTCCATGATCATTGAGGGTCCAAGATCACTGAGGGTCCAGAATCACTGAGGGTCCAAGATCACTGAGGGTCCAAGATTACTGAGGGTCCATGATCACTGAGGGTCCATGATCACTGAGGGTCCAAGATCACTCAGGGTCCAGAATCACTCAGGGTCCAAGATAACTCATTGTCCATGATCACTCAGGGTCCATGATCACTGAGGGTCCAAGATCACTGAGGGTCTAGAATCACAGAGGGTCCAAGATCACTGAGGGTACATGATCACTGAGGGTCCAAGATCATTGAGGGTCCAGAATCACTGAGGGTCCAGAATCACTGAGGGTCCATGATCACAGAGGGTCCATGATCACAGAGGGTCCAAGTTCACTGAGGGTCCATGATCACTGAGGGTCCAAGATCACTGAGGGTCCATGATCACTGAGGGTCCATGATCACTGAGGGTCCATGATCACAGAGGGTCCAGAATCACAGAGGGTCCAAGATCACTGAGGGTCCATGATCACTGAGGGTCCATGATCACTGAGGGTCCAAGATCACTGAGGGTCCAAGATCACTGAGGGTCCAGAATCACTGAGGGTCCAAGATCACTGAGGGTCCATGATCACTGAGGGTCCATGATCACTGAGGGTCCAAGATCACTGAGGGTCCAGAATCACTGAGGGTCCAAGATCACTGAGGGTCCATGATCACTGAGGGTCCAAGATCACTGAGGGTCCAAGATCACTGAGGGTCCAAGATCACTGAGGGTCCATGATCACTGAGGGTCCAAGATCACTGAGGGTCCAAGATCACTGAGGGTCCAAGATCACTGAGGGTCCATGATCACTGAGGGTCCATGATCACTGAGGGTCCAAGATCACTGAGGGTCCAAGATCACTGAGGGTCCAAGATCACTGAGGGTCCAAGATCACTGAGGGTCCATGATCACTGAGGGTCCATGATCACTGAGGGTCCAAGATCACTGAGGGTCCATGATCACTGAGGGTCCAAGATCACTGAGGGTCCAAGATCACTGAGGGTCCAGAATCACTGAGGGTCCAGATCACTGAGGGTCCATGATCACTGAGGGTCCAAGATCACTGAGGGTCCAAGATCACTGAGGGTCCAGAATCACTGAGGGTCCAAGATCACTGAGGGTCCATGATCACTGAGGGTCCATGATCACTGAGGGTCCAAGATCACTGAGGGTCCAGAATCACTGAGGGTCCAAGATCACTGAGGGTCCATGATCACTGAGGGTCCATGATCACTGAGGGTCCAAGATCACTGAGGGTCCATGATCACTGAGGGTCCAAGATCACTGAGGGTCCAAGATCACTGAGGGTCCAAGATCACTGAGGGTCCATGATCACTGAGGGTCCAAGATCACTGAGGGTCCAAGATCACTGAGGGTCCAGATCACTGAGGGTCCATGATCACTGAGGGTCCAAGATCACTGAGGGTCCAAGATCACTGAGGGTCCAAGATCACTGAGGGTCCATGATCACTGAGGGTCCAGATCACTGAGGGTCCAAGATCACTGAGGGTCCAAGATCACTGAGGGTCCAGAATCACTGAGGGTCCAAGATCACTGAGGGTCCAAGATCACTGAGGGTCCATGATCACTGAGGGTCCATGATCACTGAGGGTCCAAGATCACTGAGGGTCCAGAATCACTGAGGGTCCAAGATCACTGAGGGTCCATGATCACTGAGGGTCCATGATCACTGAGGGTCCAAGATCACTGAGGGTCCAGAATCACTGAGGGTCCAAGATCACTGAGGGTCCATGATCACTGAGGGTCCAAGATCACTGAGGGTCCAGAATCACTGAGGGTCCAAGATCACTGAGGGTCCATGATCACTGAGGGTCCATGATCACTGAGGGTCCAAGATCACTGAGGGTCCAGGATCACTGAGGGTCCAAGATCACTGAGGGTCCATGATCACTGAGGGTCCAAGATCACTGAGGGTCCAAGATCACTGAGGGTCCAGATCACTGAGGGTCCATGATCACTGAGGGTCCAAGATCACTGAGGGTCCAAATCACTGAGGGTCCAAGATCACTGAGGGTCCAAGATCACTGAGGGTCCAAGATCACTGAGGGTCCATGATCACTGAGGGTCCATGATCACTGAGGGTCCAAGATCACAGAGGGTCCAGAATCACTCAGGGTCCAAGATCACTCATTGTCCATGATCACTCAGGGTCCATGATCACTGAGGGTCCAAGATCACTGAGGGTCCAGAATCACAGAGGGTCCAAGATCACTGAGAGTACATGATCACTGAGGGTCCAAGATCATTGAGGGTCCAGAATCACTGAGGGTCCAGAATCACTGAGGGTCCATGATCACTGAGGGTCCAAGTTCACTGAGGGTCCATGATCACTGAGGGTCCATGATCACTGAGGGTCCAAGATCACTGAGGGTCCATGATCACTGAGGGTCCATGATCACTGAGGGTCCAAGATCACTGAGGGTCCATGATCACTGAGGGTCCAAGATCACTGAGGGTCCAGAATCACTGAGGGTCCAAGATCACTGAGGGTCCATGATCACTGAGGGTCCATGATCACTGAGGGTCCAGGATCACTGAGGGTCCATGATCACTGAGGGTCCAAGATCACTGAGGGTCCAAGATCACTGAGGGTCCAAGATCACTGAGGGTCCAAGATCACTGAGGGTCCAAGATCACTGAGGGTCCAAGATCACTGAGGGTCCAAGATCACTGAGGGTCCAAGATCACTGAGGGTCCATGATCACTGAGGGTCCATGATCACTGAGGGTCCAAGATCACTGAGGGTCCAAGATCACTGAGGGTCCAAGATCACTGAGGGTCCATGATCACTGAGGGTCCAAGATCACTGAGGGTCCAAGATCACTGAGGGTCCAAGATCACATTGAGGGTCCATGATCACTGAGGGTCCAAGATCACTGAGAGTCCAGAATCACTGAGGGTCCAAGATCACTGAGGGTCCATGATCACTGAGGGTCCATGATCACTGAGGGTCCAAGTTCACTGAGGGTCCAGAATCACTGAGGGTCCAAGATCACTGAGGGTCCATGATCAATGAGGGTCCAAGATCACTGAGGGTCCAAGATCACTGAGGGTCCAAGATCATTGAGGGTCCAGAATCACTGAGGGTCCAAGATCACTGAGGGTCTATGATCACTGAGGGTCCAAGATCACTGAGGGTCCAAGATCACTGAGGATCCAGAATAACTGAGGGTCCAGAATCACTGAGGGTCCAGAATCACTGAGGGTCCAAGATCACTGAGGGTCCAAGATCACTGAGGGTCCAAGATCACTGAGGGTCCAAGATCACTGAGGGTCCATGATCACTGAGGGTCCATGATCACTGAGGGTCCAAGATCACTGAGGGTCCAGATCACTGAGGGTCCAAGATCACTGAGGGTCCAAGATCACTGAGGGTCCATGATCACTGAGGGTCCAAGATCACTGAGGGTCCAAGATCACTGAGGGTCCAAGATCACTGAGGGTCCATGATCACTGAGGGTCCAAGATCACTGAGGGTCCAGAATCACTGAGGGTCCAAGATCACTGAGGGTCCATGATCACTGAGGGTCCATGATCACTGAGGGTCCAAGATCACTGAGGGTCCATGATCACTGAGGGTCCAAGATCACTGAGGGTCCAAGATCACTGAGGGTCCAAGATCACTGAGGGTCCAAGATCACTGAGGGTCCAAGATCACTGAGGGTCCAAGATCACTGAGGGTCCAAGATCACTGAGGGTCCAAGATCACTGAGGGTCCATGATCACTGAGGGTCCAATCACTGAGGGTCCAGATCACTGAGGGTCCAAGATCACTGAGGGTCCAAGATCACTGAGGGTCCAAGATCACTGAGGGTCCATGATCACTGAGGGTCCAAGATCACTGAGGGTCCATGATCACTGAGGGTCCAAGATCACTGAGGGTCCAAGATCACTGAGGGTCCAAGATCATTGAGGGTCCAGAATCACTGAGGGTCCAAGATCACTGAGGGTCTATGATCACTGAGGGTCCAAGATCACTGAGGGTCCAAGATCACTGAGGATCCAGAATAACTGAGGTTCCAGAATCACTGAGGGTCCAGAATCACTGAGGGTCCAAGATCACTGAGGGTCCAAGATCACTGAGGGTCCAGAATCACTGAGGGTCCAAGATCACTGAGGATCCATGATCACTGAGGATCCAAGATCACTGAGGGTCCAAGATCACTGAGGGTCCAGAATAACTGAGGGTCCAGAATCACTGAGGGTCCAGAATCACTGAGGGTCCAAGATCACTGAGGGTCCAAGATCACTGAGGATCCAGAATAACTGAGGTTCCAGAATCACTGAGGGTCCAGAATCACTGAGGGTCCAGGATCACTGAGGGTCCAAGATCACTGAGGGTCCAAATCACTGAGGGTCCAAGATCACTGAGGGTCCATGATCACTGAGGGTCCATGATCACTGAGGGTCCAAGATCACTGAGGGTCCAAGATCACTGAGGGTCCAAGATCACTGAGGGTCCATGATCACTGAGGGTCCATGATCACTGAGGGTCCAAGATCACTGAGGGTCCAGATCACTGAGGGTCCAAGATCACTGAGGGTCCAAGATCACTGAGGGTCCAAGATCACTGAGGGTCCAAGATCACTGAGGGTCCAAGATCACTGAGGGTCCATGATCACTGAGGGTCCATGATCACTGAGGGTCCAATCACTGAGGGTCCATGATCACTGAGGGTCCAAGATCACTGAGGGTCCAAGATCACTGAGGGTCCAAGATCACTGAGGGTCCATGATCACTGAGGGTCCAAGATCACTGAGGGTCCAGAATCACTGAGGGTCCAAGATCACTGAGGGTCCATGATCACTGAGGGTCCATGATCACTGAGGGTCCAAGTTCACTGAGGGTCCAGAATCACTGAGGGTCCAAGATCACTGAGGGTCCATGATCAATGAGGGTCCAAGATCACTGAGGGTCCAAGATCACTGAGGGTCCAAGATCATTGAGGGTCCAGAATCACTGAGGGTCCAAGATCACTGAGGGTCTATGATCACTGAGGGTCCAAGATCACTGAGGGTCCAAGATCACTGAGGATCCAGAATAACTGAGGTTCCAGAATCACTGAGGGTCCAAGATCACTGAGGGTCCAAGATCACTGAGGGTCCAGAATCACTGAGGGTCCAAGATCACTGAGGATCCATGATCAATGAGGGTCCAAGATCACTGACGGTCCAAAATTACTGAGGGTCCAAGATCACTGAGGGTCCATGATCACTCAGGGTCCAAGATCACTGACGGTCCAAGATCACGAGGGTCCAAGATCACTGAGGGTCCAAGATCACTTAGGGTCCAAGATCACTGAGGGTCCAAGATCACTGAGGGTCCAAGATCACTGACGGTCCAAGATCACTGAGGGTCCATGATCACTGAGGGTCCATGATCACTGAGGGTCCATGATCACTGAGGGTCCATGATCACTGAGGGTCCAAGATCACTGAGGGTCCAAGATCACTGAGGGTCCAAGATCACTGAGGGTCCATGATCACTGAGGGTCCATGATCACTGAGGGTCCATGATCACTGAGGGTCCAAGATCACTGAGGGTCCAAGATCACTGAGGGTCCAAGATCACTGAGGGTCCATGATCACTGAGGGTCCAAGATCACTGAGGGTCCAAGATCACTGAGGGTCCAAGATCACTGAGGGTCCATGATCACTGAGGGTCCATGATCACTGAGGGTCCAAGATCACTGAGGGTCCAGAATCACTGAGGGTCCAAGATCACTGAGGGTCCATGATCACTGAGGGTCCAAGATCACTGAGGGTCCAAGATCACTGAGGGTCCATGATCACTGAGGGTCCAGATCACTGAGGGTCCAGATCACTGAGGGTCCAAGATCACTGAGGGTCCAGAATCACTGAGGGTCCAAGATCACTGAGGGTCCATGATCACTGAGGGTCCAAGATCACTGAGGGTCCAAGATCACTGAGGGTCCAGAATCACTGAGGGTCCAAGATCACTGAGGGTCCAAGATCACTGAGGGTCTATGATCACTGAGGGTCCAAGATCACTGAGGGTCCAAGATCACTGAGGGTCCAGAATAACTGAGGGTCCAGAATCACTGAGGGTCCAGAATTACTGAGGGTCCAAGATCACTGAGGGTCCATGATCACTGAGGGTCCATGATCATTGAGGGTCCAAGATCACTGAGGGTCCAGAATCACTGAGGGTCCAAGATCACTGAGGGTCCAAGATTACTGAGGGTCCATGATCACTGAGGGTCCATGATCACTGAGGGTCCAAGATCACAGAGGGTCCAGAATCACTCAGGGTCCAAGATCACTCATTGTCCATGATCACTCAGGGTCCATGATCACTGAGGGTCCAAGATCACTGAGGGTCTAGAATCACAGAGGGTCCAAGATCACTGAGGGTACATGATCACTGAGGGTCCAAGATCATTGAGGGTCCAGAATCACTGAGGGTCCAGAATCACTGAGGGTCCATGATCACAGAGGGTCCATGATCACAGAGGGTCCAAGTTCACTGAGGGTCCATGATCACTGAGGGTCCAAGATCACTGAGGGTCCATGATCACTGAGGGTCCAAGATCACTGAGGGTCCATGATCACTGAGGGTCCATGATCACAGAGGGTCCAGAATCACAGAGGGTCCAAGATCACTGAGGGTCCATGATCACTGAGGGTCCATGATCACTGAGGGTCCAAGATCACTGAGGGTCCAAGATCACTGAGGGTCCAGAATCACTGAGGGTCCAAGATCACTGAGGGTCCATGATCACTGAGGGTCCATGATCACTGAGGGTCCAAGATCACTGAGGGTCCAGAATCACTGAGGGTCCAAGATCACTGAGGGTCCATGATCACTGAGGGTCCAAGATCACTGAGGGTCCAAGATCACTGAGGGTCCATGATCACTGAGGGTCCATGATCACTGAGGGTCCAAGATCACTGAGGGTCCATGATCACTGAGGGTCCAAGATCACTGAGGGTCCATGATCACTGAGGGTCCATGATCACTGAGGGTCCAAGATCACTGAGGGTCCAAGATCACTGAGGGTCCAAGATCACTGAGGGTCCAAGATCACTGAGGGTCCAAGATCATTGAGGGTCCAGAATCACTGAGGGTCCAAGATCACTGAGGGTCTATGATCACTGAGGGTCCAAGATCACTGAGGGTCCAAGATCACTGAGGATCCAGAATAACTGAGGCCAGAATCACTGAGGGTCCAGAATCACTGAGGGTCCAAGATCACTGAGGGTCCAAGATCACTGAGGGTCCAGGATCACTGAGGGTCCAAGATCACTGAGGGTCCATGATCACTGAGGGTCCATGATCACTGAGGGTCCAAGATCACTGAGGGTCCAATCACTGAGGGTCCAAGATCACTGAGGGTCCATGATCACTGAGGGTCCAAGATCACTGAGGGTCCATGATCACTGAGGGTCCATGATCACTGAGGGTCCAAGATCACTGAGGGTCCAGATCACTGAGGGTCCAAGATCACTGAGGGTCCATGATCACTGAGGGTCCATGATCACTGAGGGTCCAAGATCACTGAGGGTCCATGATCACTGAGGGTCCATGATCACTGAGGGTCCAAGATCACTGAGGGTCCATGATCACTGAGGGTCCAAGATCACTGAGGGTCCATGATCACTGAGGGTCCAAGATCACTGAGGGTCCAAGATCACTGAGGGTCCAAGATCACTGAGGGTCCAAGATCACTGAGGGTCCAAGATCACTGAGGGTCCAAGATCACTGAGGGTCCATGATCACTGAGGGTCCATGATCACTGAGGGTCCAAGATCACTGAGGGTCCAGAATCACTGAGGGTCCAAGATCACTGAGGGTCCATGATCACTGAGGGTCCATGATCACTGAGGGTCCAAGATCACTGAGGGTCCAGAATCACTGAGGGTCCAAGATCACTGAGGGTCCATGATCACTGAGGGTCCAAGATCACTGAGGGTCCAGATCACTGAGGGTCCAAGATCACTGAGGGTCCAGAATCACTGAGGGTCCAAGATCACTGAGGGTCCATGATCACTGAGGGTCCATGATCACTGAGGGTCCAAGATCACTGAGGGTCCAGAATCACTGAGGGTCCAAGATCACTGAGGGTCCATGATCACTGAGGGTCCAAGATCACTGAGGGTCCAAGATCACTGAGGGTCCAGAATCACTGAGGGTCCATGATCATTGAGGGTCCAAGATCACTGAGGGTCCAGAATCACTGAGGGTCCAAGATCACTGAGGGTCCAAGATCACTGAGGGTCCAAGATCACTGAGGGTCCATGATCACTGAGGGTCCATGATCACTGAGGGTCCAAGATCACAGAGGGTCCAGAATCACTCAGGGTCCAAGATCACTCATTGTCCATGATCACTCAGGGTCCATGATCACTGAGGGTCCAAGATCACTGAGGGTCCAGAATCACAGAGGGTCCAAGATCACTGAGAGTACATGATCACTGAGGGTCCAAGATCATTGAGGGTCCAGAATCACTGAGGGTCCAGAATCACTGAGGGTCCATGATCACTGAGGGTCCAAGATCACTGAGGGTCCATGATCACTGAGGGTCCATGATCACTGAGGGTCCAAGATCACTGAGGGTCCATGATCACTGAGGGTCCATGATCACTGAGGGTCCAAGATCACTGAGGGTCCATGATCACTGAGGGTCCAAGATCACTGAGGGTCCAGATCACTGAGGGTCCAAGATCACTGAGGGTCCATGATCACTGAGGGTCCAAGATCACTGAGGGTCCAAGATCACTGAGGGTCCATGATCACTGAGGGTCCAAGATCACTGAGGGTCCATGATCACTGAGGGTCCAAGATCACTGAGGGTCCAAGATCACTGAGGGTCCAAGATCACTGAGGGTCCAAGATCACTGAGGGTCCAAGATCACTGAGGGTCCAAGATCACTGAGGGTCCATGATCACTGAGGGTCCATGATCACTGAGGGTCCATGATCACTGAGGGTCCAAGATCACTGAGGGTCCAAGATCACTGAGGGTCCAAGATCACTGAGGGTCCATGATCACTGAGGGTCCATGATCACTGAGGGTCCAAGATCACTGAGGGTCCAAGATCACTGAGGGTCCAAGATCACTGAGGGTCCATGATCACTGAGGGTCCATGATCACTGAGGGTCCAAGATCACTGAGGGTCCAGAATCACTGAGGGTCCAAGATCACTGAGGGTCCATGATCACTGAGGGTCCATGATCACTGAGGGTCCAAGATCACTGAGGGTCCAGAATCACTGAGGGTCCAAGATCACTGAGGGTCCATGATCAATGAGGGTCCAAGATCACTGAGGGTCCAAGATCACTGAGGGTCCAAGATCATTGAGGGTCCAGAATCACTGAGGGTCCAAGATCACTGAGGGTCTATGATCACTGAGGGTCCAAGATCACTGAGGGTCCAAGATCACTGAGATCCAGAATAACTAAGGTTCCAGAATCACTGAGGGTCCAGAATCACTGAGGGTCCAAGATCACTGAGGGTCCAAGATCACTGAGGGTCCAAAATCACTGAGGGTCCAAGATCACTGAGGATCCATGATCATTGAGGGTCCATGATCACTGAGGGTCCATGATCACTGAGGGTCCAAGATCACTGAGGGTCCAAGATCACTGAGGGTCCAGAATCACTGAGGGTCCATGATCATTGAGGGTCCAAGATCACTGAGGGTCCAGAATCACTGAGGGTCCAAGATCACTGAGGGTCCAAGATCACTGAGGGTCCAAGATCACTGAGGGTCCATGATCACTGAGGGTCCATGATCACTGAGGGTCCAAGATCACAGAGGGTCCAGAATCACTCAGGGTCCAAGATCACTCATTGTCCATGATCACTCAGGGTCCATGATCACTGAGGGTCCAAGATCACTGAGGGTCCAGAATCACAGAGGGTCCAAGATCACTGAGAGTACATGATCACTGAGGGTCCAAGATCATTGAGGGTCCAGAATCACTGAGGGTCCAGAATCACTGAGGGTCCATGATCACTGAGGGTCCAAGTTCACTGAGGGTCCATGATCACTGAGGGTCCATGATCACTGAGGGTCCAAGATCACTGAGGGTCCATGATCACTGAGGGTCCATGATCACTGAGGGTCCAGATCACTGAGGGTCCAAGATCACTGAGGGTCCATGATCACTGAGGGTCCAAGATCACTGAGGGTCCAGATCACTGAGGGTCCAAGATCACTGAGGGTCCATGATCACTGAGGGTCCAAGATCACTGAGGGTCCAGGATCACTGAGGGTCCAAGATCACTGAGGGTCCAAGATCACTGAGGGTCCAAGATCACTGAGGGTCCAAGATCACTGAGGGTCCAAGATCACTGAGGGTCCAAGATCACTGAGGGTCCAAGATCACTGAGGGTCCAAGATCACTGAGGGTCCAAGATCACTGAGGGTCCATGATCACTGAGGGTCCATGATCACTGAGGGTCCATGATCACTGAGGGTCCAAGATCACTGAGGGTCCAAGATCACTGAGGGTCCAAGATCACTGAGGGTCCATGATCACTGAGGGTCCATGATCACTGAGGGTCCAAGATCACTGAGGGTCCAAGATCACTGAGGGTCCAAGATCACTGAGGGTCCAAGATCACTGAGGGTCCATGATCACTGAGGGTCCAAGATCACTGAGGGTCCAGAATCACTGAGGGTCCAAGATCACTGAGGGTCCATGATCACTGAGGGTCCATGATCACTGAGGGTCCAAGTTCACTGAGGGTCCAGAATCACTGAGGGTCCAAGATCACTGAGGGTCCATGATCAATGAGGGTCCAAGATCACTGAGGGTCCAAGATCACTGAGGGTCCAAGATCATTGAGGGTCCAGAATCACTGAGGGTCCAAGATCACTGAGGGTCTATGATCATTGAGGGTCCAAGATCACTGAAGGTCCAAGATCACTGAAGATCCAGAATAACTAAGGTTCCAGAATCACTGAGGGTCCAGAATCACTGAGGGTCCAAGATCACTGAGGGTCCAAGATCACTGAGGGTCCAAAATCACTGAGGGTCCAAGATCACTGAGGATCCATGATCATTGAGGGTCCATGATCACTGAGGGTCCAAGATCACTGAGGGTCCAAGATCACTGAGGGTCCAAGATCACTGAGGGTCCAATCACTGAGGGTCCATGATCACTGAGGGTCCAAGATCACTGAGGGTCCAGAATCACTGAGGGTCCAAGATCACTGAGGGTCCAAGATCACTGAGGGTCCAAGATCACTGAGGGTCCATGATCACTGAGGGTCCATGATCACTGAGGGTCCAAGATCACAGAGGGTCCAGAATCACTCAGGGTCCAAGATCACTCATTGTCCATGATCACTCAGGGTCCATGATCACTGAGGGTCCAAGATCACTGAGGGTCCAGAATCACAGAGGGTCCAAGATCACTGAGAGTACATGATCACTGAGGGTCCAAGATCATTGAGGGTCCAGAATCACTGAGGGTCCAGAATCACTGAGGGTCCATGATCACTGAGGGTCCAAGTTCACTGAGGGTCCATGA
>JBBPBX010097400.1:0-12864 GCA_038048925.1 Garcialebias charrua
GTAAATACGGTTGTCGTTTTAATTTGTAGCGATACCGGAAATGACGTACCGGAAGTTGCCCTTTTTTTTTTTTTTTTTTACAGCAGATGAAGACGGAATAAAAACAAACCATTCCTAAATAATAGGCAATGGCTGCACTTGAACCGTTTTCTGCATTGATTATCAATCTTTCTGAGAGTGGAAAACCACACACTGAAATCAGTAATGTTTTGCGTCGCCATGGCGCTCCACATTACTCGGTAATGAGTGTCAGAAGGTTCTGTATGGAGCAAAACTTGCGAAGACACAACAACGAGTTGGACGCTGATTTGGAACGTGCTGTACTTTCTTCAGTTTACCAAGTATGTATCAAAGTTTATGGACAATATACTGCGATAAAATGAGCGAAACTTGTAAATACAAGCTAGCTGACGTTAGCTTTCTCTAGGCATTGTGTATACATGGTGCGTTACAGTAATGGACCAGCAGGGGTCCTCTTGCAGGCTAAAATAAAATAATGAGAAAGTGACAGGCATAATTATTAACAATGTACATTTATCTCGTACCTATTACCTTCACGTACCTATAATACATCCAGAATAAATATGTCATAGTTTTAATTTAGATTTTGGGGTAAACAGCAATTCAAAGTACTTCAAAATGCTAATTTCAGTTTGCTTATCTATAACTTCTATTGAAAATGTTGATTGATTAAACAAAAGTGTGTGTGTGTGTGTGTGTATATATGCTTACACACACACACACACACATATATATACCGGTATATATAAACACCTTTTCAGGGAAAAATAGTAACAGCCATCAAACAAATAAATATTAACTTCTTTGTAAAACTGAACATGAAATGTGAATTTTGAATAGAGGTCATAAGCAAACTGAAATAAGCATTTTGAGGTACTTTGACTTTGCTCTTTTATACAAAATCTAAAACTGACATATTTATTCTTGATATATTATAGGTATGTGAAAGTAATAAGTATGGCATAATTGTATATTGTTTATAAATACTGTATGCATCTCATTTTCTCTCATTGTTTTTTGACTGCAGGGGCACTTTCTGTTTCTCTTATTGTAATGCACCATGTATGAGCCACACAAATCTTTAAGAGAGAACTAATGTTGACTGGTTTGACCGCAGTACATCAGATAACATTTTACATTTGTGTGTGTGTTAGACAGGACCATCCTACGGACAGAAATTTATGACGGGATACTTGTCATCTATTGGGATACATGCTGGAGAAACCAGAGTCGGTAGGGTCTTAAGAGAGGTGCACCAGCCTTACCATCAGTTGAGATAACATGTGAGTGAACCTGGCAATTATATATTAAACAGTGTAAAAACTCAAACACTGCTTTTTATAATAGATTTAAAAAAATATGTATCCACTTCACAGGAACAAACACACCCACACCCCACTGAACAGAAGAGGATCTGCAGTGGAAGTGGTCTCCAGCTACAAGTACTTGGGTGTACACTTGAATGATAACATCAGCTGGAGCAACAACACCACCAGCCTGATGAAGAAAGCTCATCAGAGACTCTACTTCCTCAGACGGCTGAGACGAGCTGGTCTGAGCAGCCCTGTCCTCACCTCGTTCTACAGGTGTGCAGTGGAGAGCATCCTGTGCTCCAGCATCAACGTGTGGCATGGAGGCTGCACAGTTGCAGAGAGGAAAGCTCTACAGAGAGTGGTGAAGGCTGCACAGAAGATGTTGGAGTCAGTCTCCCCACCATCACAGACATCTACACCTCCAGATGCAGGAAGAGGGCCACCTGCATCATGAAGGACCCCACTCACCCAGCACACACATTTTTTGCCCCACTCCCATCAGGACAGAGGTTGAGGAGCATCAAGTGTAGAACCACTAGACTGAGGAACAGCTTCTACCCTGAGGCTGTTAGACTCATGAATGAATAACCAGAATAATCACTGTGAAATATCACATCATGCTGCTGCTGCTGATCTGTTTCATGTTGCTATGTTCATTGTGCACATCTGCTCACACAGCTGCTGTGTGGAGTAATGGTTTTCTATGATATTAGTGCTGCGTGTATTTTTTATTTAGTGTATTTTTAGTTGATGTTTTTCTTAGTTCATATCTTAGATGTTATTACTGTTTTTCTCTTACATTTTATTGTTGGATATAACTGGGACCCTGTGTACATAATCTCGTTTCATCACATGTACCACATGTGATGCAAATGACAATAAAATTCTCTGACTTTGTTATTTCTAAAATCATTTTTTCTCTCAAATAATGGAAAAAACAGACATTAACTAACAAAAATAGCAGCTGGAAATAATTTTTCTCCAGTCATTTTTTATTTGAACGAGATTTAGCCTACCAGAAAGCCTACACTTATCTTTGCAGGAAGTTATTAAAATTTGTAGTTGGCATGGCAGGTTACATGACCAAATCTAGATTCTGTCAGCGATAAAAAAAAAACTGTAGGTTATAACACCCCACACAAGACCAGGTTTATTTTGTTAGTGGAGGGTTTATATTTATGTGGAGGGTTTATATTTATTTATCACCAGGAGTATTAAAATGAGTTATAACCGTGACAAGATAAGTGTGGACTCGTTTCACAGAGAGATGCGCCTTGAACACGGTCTGATCCGCCTCTCGGGTTGCAGTGCGCGCTCCCGACACAGGGGGAACAGATTCTCAGCTGCGTCAAGCTGACACCCCACACACGTCAAAAATTAAAGCAAATACAGTAGTATGAATGGTTAGTGCTCCGTTAGTGCTGGTTTAACGTGGGTGGAGTGTTACGCAGCTCAGATTCTCACTGGGGATTGGGGAACAGAAATTCGCACAGCACCGGGGAGTTTGTTTCCGGTTCCGCCATAAACTCCCGTGTTCAATTAACAAAATAAAAGCTCGTCTTTGGTTTAATCAAAAACCAAAACGTTCCCCTTTTTTTATTTTTAGCAATTCCGTTTTTCTAATTTCGTTTTAAAAACGAAATAATGAAAAAACCGTTTAAAAACCGTTTTTGTAATTTCGTTTTAAAACGAAAAAACCAAATAACCAAAGCTTGTTTGGTTATTTGGTTTTTATTTTGAAACGGAATAACGAAAGAACGAACCATACACGGATTGAGGAATGTCCAACAGACTTGCCTTTCAAAAGCTGCTCTTCATTGCTGTCATCTGTGTGGTTCCATCTGTAAAACACAAACATTCATACAACTTCATCTTTGCATACATTTTGAAAGGTTGGAGCATGTGTCTGCGCATAATTGATGTTGATTTTATTTTGGTTAGAAATGTTATTGTTTGTTCAACAGGGAACAGTTTGTTAACAGAAAGGGCATTTTCTGTATTTAATCAGGATAGAACTCAGATGAATAGAATACACAGGACCACAATGGAAACCAGTCTCTGGGGGCTTTGTGTGATGTTTAGCTTTTAAGCAACATTGTATACCCGTACAAATTGTTAATTTGTGTTGTATAAAGTACCTCAAAGTAATACTTTTGTAAAAGTACAAGTACCTTATCATAAAATTACTTTGGTAAAAGTTAAAGTCTCCTGTAAGAATATTACTGGAGTAAAAGTCCTAAAGTATCTTATTTATTTTGTACTTAAAGTGCGACTAAACCCAAAATTAACTTTTTTTAGCTGATAAACTCCCTAGAATGTGTTTAAAATGTTATCTAGCACTATGGCTGTGTTTATTCTCACATAATTGTGCATATCTGTGTAAATTGGCAATATTTGGCAATATTTGGTCTAAAAATGTGTTTACGGTAGTTCTATGGGTTGAACTGGTGGATTACACCTTAATTTTCTTATTTGTGCAAATGCTCATGTGTGACATGTCTGCTCATGTGTGATGTCACACAGGTGGTTCAAGCAGAGCCAATCCCCTGCAGAGGTGAGAAGTGCATACCTTATATGGAAATGCTGCATTTCACTCCTGACAAGCGGTTTTATTTTTATTTTCATTTTCATTTCTTTAGGCCTTTGGTTTTGGATGGAATGGGTGGAATGGATAAATACATCTACATGTTTATTCTGTTGTTGCTTGGTGTATGTTGTCTAGAGGTTTAATTTGTTTTAGGCTGTTGCAGGTGGAGGCGTGAACAAAAGCACAACTCTACCTCCACCCCTCCTTGTCTCTCGACACGCCCATTTTCAGGGAGATTTTGGAAGGAGTTACCGATCCACAGGGGTTTAGTCGCACTTTAAGTATCAAAAGTAAAATATTTTCCAAAATACATTTATTGGGAGGTGATCTCCCCCCCAAAAAAAATAATAATAATAATATTTTTTTTAAAGGCATGCAGCAGTGATGGATTGTGTACAAACTAATGTGGTGTCAGAATGGTAACTATTTACTCTTCTGATCCAACCACAATTAAATTCACTTTATCCAGATGCAGTTTATCAGGATACAGTAGTATTTTTGGACAATAATGAGCCAGAATGAAGGAGTAACAACTTCCTACATCTTACCTTTTTTCAATGCTGTTGTCTTGAAACTGGTATGTGATTCTGAAAAAAAGAAGAAAAAAAAAGAGAGATGGGGGATTAATATGCTGCATTGAAAAAAGCTGAAACATTGAATAATTGTAGATTTGGATCAAAATCAAGCAAGTTAATTATACTATAATATTGTTATTGTTCATTATGAAATATTAGCCTAACTAAATGTCTAATTATAACTATACCAGGACCAATACAGTCTGAGACTTTACAAAATGCACAACCAAACTTTAATAAATAATAATTTTATTTATAAAGCGCTTTCAAACAAAGTGCTGAACAGTTACAAAAAGATAAGAATCAATATAAAAAGGTTGTAAGAACAAATAAAACATTGAAAAATGATTATATATTACAATTTTTCCTGTTTTGGCATGAGTCACCCAATATGCACGGTTTTGATTTGCTGACTCGCACCACGTGATTCAGTAACAGCACGCGATTGGTCTGTTTTTAAACGGACTAATCGCGCATTGTTACTGAATCACGTTGTGCGAACCCCCCCCCCCATGTACGCTTTTGATTGGTTTACTCGCACAACGTCAGTCAGTAGCAACGCTCGATTGGCCCGTTTGAATTTGCCCGGGTTGACAAAAGATTAAAATAACACTTGAAGTTTCGAAACACAGCGAAATGTTAACGAATAGGTCTGACAACATACACCGAAACTGTACGGTTCAGTTTCTATTTGTAAACGGAGCTAAATTAATAAGTACACGCCAATATTCATGAATTTTTATGTTAGTTGACTTATATTAAACTGCGACATACGTACAAAACAACGTAGGTATTTTTAAATAAACATAGATAAGATTAAATCACCCAACTTACTGCAGAGGTGCTCAGAGTAGCATTCAATTACAGGGTTCAGTCAGACGCACATGCAAAAAACCAGCAGCTGCAGCATGATGAAATCCGGAAGAGGTAGGGACATACCACTAGTAAAAAAAAAGAAGGGGGTGGACCGCTCCACTTTCTTATAGTATCTTGTTTTCGTGACTACACGTTATGCAAAAACAGTAAGTAATAATATTTACTGACAAGTAAGGTAATGTACTGAGAAAAATTACAACCAATTGTCCTCAACATTTAAGCTTATTTAAAATGTGATAACCCCCGCAAAATGCTCTCACCCAGAGCTGGGAAGGGAGGAGAGGGGGAACAGAGGAGGAGGGGGTGAGGACAAACAGAGTACCTGGACTGGTCGGGATTTCCATTTGTATTAATTAACCCAAATTTGATTTCTTTTAAAGTGAGAGTAAGTAGCTGAATCCCTTTGGATTGGATCCACATTTTAAAATCAAGCCAAAATTGTTGAACTACCCTGTAATCAAAGAAAATATGTTCCAGGTTCTCACTCTCTGTCTCACAAAAACAACTTGCTCTCAATGGAGCCTAGAGGGACTTCAATGAAGCTCCTTATTATGGTTTGATGACCCCACCCCCCAAAGAATGTCATTCAAGTATGCCTCCTTTGTACTATAGCCCACCCAGCAGCCAGCACATATCACCAGCATTTAGCATTACCTGGGATGCATGTACTGTACATAACAAAAGTCAGAGTCAGAGAGTCTTTATTGTCATTCACACCACATGTAGTACATGTGATGAAACGAGATTATGTACACTGCATCCCAGTTACATCCAACAATAAAATATAAAATAAACATTACTAAGCTCTAAGATGTGAACTAAGAAAAACGCCAACTAAAAATACACTAAGCACTAATATATAGAATAACATACTCCAACGAGCAGCACGAACATGAGTTTGCATGAGCAGATGAACACAAAACAGATCAGCAACATGAAACAGATCAGCAGCAACATGAAATAGATCAGCAGCAACATGAACAGATTAGCAACATGAAACAGATCAGCAGCAACATGAAACAGATCAGCAGCAACATGAACAGATCAGCAACATGAAACAGATAAGCAACATGTAACAGATCAGCAGCAACATGAACAGATTAGCAACATGAAACAGATCAGCAACATGTAACAGATCAGCAGCAACATGAACAGATCAGCAACATGAAACAGATCAGCAACAACATTAAACAGATCAGCAGCAACATGAACAGATTAGCAACATGAAACAGATAAGCAACATGTAACAGATCAGCAGCAACATGAACAGATTAGCAACATGAAACAGATCAGCAACATGTAACAGATCAGCAGCAACATGAAACAGATCAGCAACAACATGAAACAGATCAGCAGCATCAGAAACATGAAACAGATCAGCAGCAACATGAACAGATCAGTAGCAACATGAAACAGATCAGCAGCAACATGAAACAGATCAGCAGCAACATGAAACAGATTAGCAACATGAAACAGATCAGCAGCAACATGTAACAGATCAGTAGCAACATGAAACAGATCAGCAGCAACATGAAACAGATCAGCAGCAACATGAAACAGATCAGCAGCAACGTGAAACAGATCAGCAGCAATATGATGTGATGTTTCACAGTGACCATTCTGGTTAGATATTCATGAGTCTAATTAACAGCCTCAGGGTAGAAGCTGTTCCTCAGTCTAGTGGTTGTACACTTAATGCTCCTCAACATCCTTCCTGAGGGGAGTGGGGCAAAAAGTGTGTGTGCTAGGTGAGTGTGGTCCTTCATGATGCAGGTGGCTCTCTTCCTGCATCTGGAGGTGTAAATGTCTGTGATGGTGGGGAGACTGACTCCAACATCTTCTGTGCAGCCTTCACCACTCTCTGCAGAGCTTTTCTTTCTGCAGCTGTGCAGCCTCTATGCCACACATTGATGCTGGAGCACAGGATGCTCTCCACTGCACACCTGTAGAAGGAGGTGAGGACTGAGCTGCTCAGACCAGCTCGTCTCAGCCGCCTGAGGAAATAGAGTCTCTGGTGAACTTTCTTGATCAGGCTTTGCACCAGCTCTCCAGGTGTTCCACCTCCTGCTTGTAGCTGGACTCATCATAGTTTGTGATGCATCCCACCACAGCTGTATCAGCTGCAAACTTTATGACAACCTGGATGGGTATCTGCACAATCATATGTGAGCAGAGTGAACAGGAGAGGGCTCAACACACATCCTTGAGGAGAGCCAGTGCTGAGGGTTATGGTGGAAGAGGAGAAGTTGTGGATCATCACTGACTGAAGTCTGTTAGTTAAGAAGTCAAGGAACCAGTTGCAAATGGAGGGGCTTAGTCCTAGTGTTAGTAATTTGTCCATCAGGGTTTGGGGGATCATGATTTTGAAGGCAGATGTGAAGTCCACAAAGAGCATGGGTGTATGAGTCCTTCTGTTCCAGGTGGGTGAGAGCAGTGTGGACCACAGAGGAGATGGTATCCTCTGTTGATTGGTTCTCACAGTATGCATACTCGAGGGTCCTTGTTGATGATGGTTGTTTTGATGTGGGTCATGACCAGTTTTTCGAAGCATTTAGTGACTATCGGGTGAGGGCCACTGGCCAACAGTCATTCAGAGCAGTCACTGTAGAGCTTTTTTGGACTGGGATGATTGTGGTGTGGTCTTCAGGCAGACGGGATCTGTCTACAGGGCATGTGTTAAAGATATTGGCCAGCACCTTGCAGAGCTGATCGGAACTTTCAACACTTTCCCAACACCTTTTTTTGGATTATGGTATTTTGACCAAGGGTTAGGATTTCCAACTAAACGCAGTGATAGGACCACCAAACTCACAGATCTTGTTCTCCATAACTCCCTGACCGCAATTTATGAGATTCCTGTCCGTCCTACGTTCTCCCTATGAATTATGGGTATTTGTATTTGGACAAATTGGGGTTAGGATTTCCACCTAAACGCAGTGATAGGACCACCAAACTCACAGATCTTGTTCTCCATAACTCCCTGACCGTAATTTATGAGATTCCTGTCCGTCCTACGTTCTCCCTATGAATTATGGGTATTTGTATTTTAACAAATTGGGGTTAGGATTTCCAACTAAACGCAGTGATAGGACCACCAAACTCACAGATCTTGTTCTCCATAACCCCCTGCACACACACACACATGCACACACATACACACACACACACACACACACACACAATATGCAAGTGTACAGTTAAATATACATATCCAGACAATATCCTACACTAGGATTTTTCATGTATGGGTATCTGGAAAATATCCAATACTAGGATTTATTATGGATGGGTATCCAGAAGATATCCAATACTAGGATCTATCACAGATGGGTATGCGTGGGATATCCTGTACTAAGATCTGTTAAAGATGAGATCTCCCCATATAGCACCAGAAACATATTGGATATGTGGCAGATACGTAAACTTGCATACTGTTGTATCTCCCCAGATATTAGGCCTTTTTGTATGGGTTTAACGGGCCCCGAATGGGTTTTCAGTGGGAACCAGATGGTAATGCCTTAGTCCTAAAGGAACAATTGGGACTTTCTCAACTAAGCAGAAGTGAACAAAATAAGATGAAAAATGTCTTTTGGTCAAGGTTCTTTAAAGCTAATGTGAATTATTGTCAGTATTACTTTTTACCTCTGCTGAGTAAACATTTATTATGTGAATAGAATAGAACTTATTTAACAAAAAACTCAAACATAAAACATGCCCAAAACAAACTACAGTACTGTACAAGAAATGCTCTTTTAAACAAAGAAATTTTAATGTTTTGCATAGTGTTGTTCAACATCTACAAAATTATTCAAGACAGCATTTCTGAAAATAATTTAAATTAGTTTTTACTTTAAAAAAAAGACAAACACACACACCGGTTTGTTAGTTTTATATAGTCCCTCGTTTATCACAGGTGTTTGGGACCATGAGGTGCGCTGGACCATGCGTATTGCTGGTGGGAACACGCCCACTAGCGATAAGTGAAAAACAGCAAAGTAGGATAGTTCAAGTTCAGTCAACTTTTGTCATGACACGTGCCAGGTTGCAATCACACTCATCACCTGTTACTCCCAAACTCCCTTCTTAAATAAACAATTTAAATTTTAATACTACTATATATACAATATTTTACATAAACAACACATGCTGTATGGATTGTTTATTTAAAATATTGTATACAGTATGTAAATTTAAATTGTTTAGGAGGGAGTTTGGGAGTAACAGTATATATATATATATATATATATATATATATATATATATATATACGGAAAATATCCTATACTAGGATTTTTCATGTATGGGTATCCAGACAATATCCAATACTAGGATCTGTCAGATGCGTATCTGGAAAATATCCAATACTTGGATTTAATATGTATGGATATCCAGAAAATATCCAATATTAGGATCTATCACAGATGTGTATCCGGAAATTATCCAAATGCTAGGATTTTTTATGTATGGGTATCCAGACAATATCCAATACTAGGATCTGTCAGATGTGTATCCGAAAATATCCAAATGCTAGGATTTATTATGTATAGGTATCCAAAAAATATCCTATATGAGGATCTGTCAGATGTGTATCCGGAAAATGTCAAATACTAGGATTTACTATGTATGGGTATCCAGAAAATATCGAACATTAGGATCTATCACAGATGTGTATCCGGAAAGTATCCAAATGCTAGGATTTTTTATGTATGGGTATCCAGACAATATCCAATACTAGGATCTGTCAGATGTGTATCCGGAAATATCCAAATGCTAGGATTTATTATGTATGGGTATCCAGAAAATATCTAATATGAGGATCTGTCAGATATGTATCTGGAAAATGTCAAATACTAGGATTTACTATGTATAGGTATCCAAAAAATATCCAATATTAGGATCTATCACAGATGTGTATCCGGAAAGTATCCAAATGCTAGGATTTTTTAAGTATGGGTATCTAGACAATATCCAATACTAGGATCTGTCAGATGAATATCCGGAAAATATCCATATGCTAGGATTTATTATGTATGGGTATCCAGAAAATATCCTATATGAGGATCTGTCAGATGGGTATCCAGAAAATATCCAACATTAGGATCTATCACAGATGTGTATCCGGAAAATATCCAATGCTAGGATTTATTATGTATGGATATCCAGAAAATATCCTATATGAGGATCTGTCAGATGGGTATCCAAAAAATATCCAACATTAGGATCTATCACAGATGTGTATCCGGAAAATATCCAATGCTAGGATTTATTATGTATGGATATCCAGAAAATATGCAATATGAGGATCTGCCAGATGTGTATCCGGAAAATATACAATACTAGGATTTATTATGTATGGGTATCCAGAAAATATCAAATACTAGGATCTATCACAGATGTGTATCCAGAAAATATCCAATACTATGATTTATTATGTATGAGTATCCACAAAATATCCAATACTAGGATCTATCACAGATTTGTATCTGGAAAATATCCAATGCTAGGATTTATTATGTTTGGGTATCCAAAAATATCCAATACTAGGATCTATCACAGATACGTATATGGAAAATATCCAATAGTAGGATCTTTCTCATATAGGTATCCAGAAAATATCCAATAGTAGGATCTTTCTCATATAGGTATCCAGAAAATATCCAATACTAGGATATCTCAAGTATGGGTATACATAAAATATTCTATACTAGGATCTATAGCAGATGTGTATCCAGAAAATATCCTATACTTGGATTGATCATGTATGAGTATCCAGAAAATATCCAGTGCTAGGATCTATCACAGATGGGTATACATGGGATATCCTGTACTAGGATCTGTTACAGATGAGAACTCCCCGTATATCACCGGAAACATACTGGATATGTGGCGGATACATAGACTTGCATACTGTTGTATCTCCCCGGATATTAGGCCTTTTAGTGCAGTGAGAGGGCACTCCTACCCCTTTTTTAATATGGACAGACCACAAGAACCTTACGTACCTGAGAGAGGCAAAGAGATTGACCCCCAGACAGGCACGATGGTCCCTTTTCTTTAACCGGTTTAACTTTGTTCTGACTTTTAGGCCTGGCTCAAAGAATGTTAAACCAGATGCTCTCTCCCGTCAGTTCTCTTCCCCAGATTCTCCAGACATTGAGGAAACCATTATTCCACCAGTCTCTGTCGTGGGAGTTCTCACCTGGCCCATTGAGAAGGAAGTTATGGACGCTCAAAAGGATGAACCCGACCCTGGCACAGGTCCCCCTGGCAAACTCTTCGTTCCCTCTAACATGAGGGGTAAGGTATTGGACTGGCTCCATTCACACAAACTATCCTGTCATCCTGGCACCTCCCGTATGCTCTCTTTGGTTAAGACTCATTTCTGGTGGCCCACACTCACCCAAGATGTAAAGTCCTACGTTTCAGCCTGTCCGACCTGTGCTAGGAACAAGACTGGTAATCAACCTCCTGCCGGACTCCTGCAACCCTTGCCCACGCCCGGCCGTCCTTGGTCTCATATTGCTGTTGACTTCGTCACAGGTCTACCCCCTTCTGAAGGTAATACCGCCATCTTCACCATCATCGACCGTTTTTCAAAGACTGCTCATTTCATTCCCCTACCAAAGCTTCCCTCTGCTTCTGAGACGGCTCACCTCCTTGTCACACATGTGTTCCGCATTCATGGTATCCCCTCTGATATTGTGTCAGATCGGGGGCCCCAGTTTATCTCGCAGGTCTGGAAAAGTTTTTGCACCACTCTGGGGGCTACAACAAGCCTCACTTCAGGTTACCACCCTCAATCGAATGGTCAGGCTGAGCGGTGTAATCAGGAACTTGAGACCGCCCTCCGGTGCGTCGCCGAACGTAACCCCTCATCCTGGAGCAAACATCTGATTTGGGTTGAGTACGCCCACAACGCTCACAAATCCTCTGCCATAGGTATGTCTCCGTTCGAGGCTTCTCTTGGATACCTTCCCCCCTTGTTTCCCAGTCAGGAGATCAACGTTCCGGTTCCATCTGTCCTACACCATTTCCGCCGTTGCCGGCGGGTCTGGCGGGAGACGAAGGCAGCCCTCTCACGCACAGCCGCTCAGAATAAAGTGTTTGCTGACCGCCGTCGCTCTACGGCTCCTATATACAAGGTGGGTCAGAAAGTCTGGCTCTCCACTAGGGACATTCCTATTAGGGGCACCACGAGGAAGTTGGCTCCTCGTTTCATCGGACCTTTCCCGATCACGAGGATTGTCAACCAGTCTGCGGTTCGTCTTCAACTCCCCTCGTCTATGCGGATTCACCCCACGTTCCACGTCTCTCAGGTCAAGCCGGTCTCCGAGAGCCCTCTGTGCCCGCTCTCCGACCTTCCTCCTCCTGCCCGGTTGATCGACAACCACCCGGCCTTCACTGTTCGGGCCATTTTGGACGTCCGTCGCCGTGGTCGAGGTTTCCAGTACCTGGTTGATTGGGAGGGTTATGGACCTGAGGAGCGGTCTTG
>JBBPBX010097401.1:0-10254 GCA_038048925.1 Garcialebias charrua
AAAAGACTTCTGGACAGAAGTCGAAACGTTTTCTGCAACAAATAAAGTCCAGTTGATCCTGTATGTTCTGTTTTCAAGTTTACAGTTTTTGTTTGCCATTAGAGATATGTTATGTGTGGGAACAATTAAACTTTTTCTCTTGGGTTAGATTTAAATAACAAGTAGGTCAGTGCTTTTATTGAGGCAAGAAGCAAATTGATGTACAGTACTGTATCCAGTAATTGTTATAAAACTACATTTACTACCAAAGTTTAGGAAGAAAATGACAGTAATCTTATCACTTTACAATTAGTTGCTCTAAACTGAAGTACAACAGGTTGCCGCTACGGTTACAGCTCGGTGCCGTGATGGTATTAAAAAATATTTTGATGGTATTAAAAAGGTATTAAAAGGTATTAAATTCAACTCTGGAATTTCTGCATATACCCTGCTTAGGAATGCTAGCAGAAGCTAATTCTAAAGCGCTAGTGCAATTCAACACTTGGTAGCCAGCAGATTTGATGGCAAACTACTTTTTTTAATACAGCAGATTTGACCATTTTGTGAAACGGTTAAGCTCAAGAACCCTTGTGCTATAAAGTCAGCTAAGAAATATATTTTTTCTCAGCAAAGAAATAATTGTTTTTACCGTGTTTTCTTGTAAAGTCCTTCGTGTGGGCTCGCTTCTGTGGCCGGCCGCCATTTTGAGCAGGGCAAATGAGGCGCTGACGCGTCGCGTAGGCCGCTGAGAAACATCCATAAGTTCACCCTCCATGTTAAAAACTCTTCGTCTGACTCTTCGAAAACAAGAATAAGGCTGCAGAGTAACACACTGGCTGCTAACTGCTATATAGAGAGAGCGCTCTCTCTAGCCCCCCTTAGGGCGGGCACCGCTTTTTTTTCACGGACCACATCCGGCGCTGACCCGATGTGGTCCGTGAGCAGTCGTCCGGTTGATTTAAGAGCCCGTAAATAAGTTTTTTCGTTTTTACTGATAGATAATTAGTTATTAGCGGTACTGTATTTTAAATAGAAATAGCGCAAATCCGCTTATGAATTATAAAAGTTAGTCAATCCGCTATAGCGCTAACAAATTGTTTAGGTCCGCTATTAGCGGATTAGCGCTTTAGCGGCCTCTAGCGGGCTGGTGCCCACCACTGGTCGTTAGTTTAAACTAACTCAGTTATTAAGAAAGTTAATTCTCAATAGTCCAGGTATCAAATCCGCTCATTCTCAATCAGTTCATCTGGACAGTTTCTTTTTAGCAGAAACGTTTCACCCTCACTCCAGTGGGCTTCCTCAGTCAGAGTAGTCCAAAGCACAATAACTCAGTTATTATTTACAAATATTTCTGTGATTATTTAAAAGCTCAAATAGAGGCAGCAGCTAGCTGTGGTACTTCTGGTGGAGCCCGGGCACCTTTACTGGCACCGTGTTGTGAAGGACTTTCAGCTCTTCCCACGCCAGTGTAGACATTTTTGTGTTGGCCAGTTTGAACTAGGTTGATTCAAAAAGTTGTTGAGCTGGAGGTGGGCAGCCATTACTCTGAGGGTTTCACTAAAGTCTGTTCAGCTGAACGCAAGATATTTTGCTAACAGACAAACAGGATTAATTCAACGATGTTGAGTAAAAATGTTAACCAGTGTGTAGCTCTCAACATTTGTTTTGGGACCAACGCTAGGCTACTACCACACCAAACCTTAGCTTAATTTTTGTTAAATTGGCTGATTTGAAGCATTTTTGTGTTTGGTAAGGTCTTTGGTAAGGTCAGTGTCATCTTGAATTAGTTTGAGTCTAAAAGTTAGTAAGTTGTAGATGTTTATCTATTGATTAAACCTACTTCATCAGGTTTTTGTTGACCTGGCAGGATGTAAAGAAATAGAAGGAAAACCCTCATCAGTCCACTGTCAGTGCTCAATGTGGTCTTAGTGCCAGAAGGTTCAGCAGTCTCTTTTTCAGTTGGGCTTTTCCTTTGTTTGAGTTATTGATGAACTTCCACCCACTCCTCTGAGGATATTCAAAGTAAAAAAAATATTAAAAAACTGCGACAAATGGAGATTCCACAAATGAAATCCACTGCCATGAAACTGCTCTCTGCCTGTCAGGGACCATAACTTTTGCGGCTAAAAAAAAATGGAGCACCTCGGTTTAAATCCCGTTTTCAGTATACAGTAGTTTAGTTGAGTTTCTGCGAGCTCAGCATCTTTGACAATGATAATTAAGGATATTTGTGTTTTTTTTAAGACCTCAATATGAAAACAAAACATAAGATTTTGATTTACTTGTGTCCATTTTCATGTCAGACTGAAAAGTGGGAGATTTTAGGTGGAGCGAAGCAGCACTACTCTCCAGTGGATCTTGTACGAAGGCCTCAGATGAGAAAACGGGCCATCATCCTGTTCTACATCTGGTACGTCCCGTTTCAAGTGTGACAGATTTGATTCTAAAATTACAATTCAACAACTCCAGCTGGTTCAGAATGACACTGCAAGAATAACAAAGTCCATGCTCAATAATCCACGGATAAAATCCAACAATGTTCAGTCAGGTCATCTGACTGAACAGTTTCTCTTTTTTTGTGAGCTGAGACGTTTCATCCTCATCCAGAAGGCTTCATCAGTCTGAGGAAACACCAAACAAAACTGCTTCTCCCCAACAGCTTACTGCAAAGTGGAGAAGAAGAAAAAAACAGTAATGTTGATGCTAAGATGGTCTCTAGGGCACGCCCTCTCCCTCGTCGACAGTCATGTCAAACTGGTTCAAAACACCCAAGTCCATGCGCAATAATCCAGGTATAAAAGCCAACAATGTTCAGGTGAAACGCACCAGCACAAAAACAAAAAAAACATCCAGATGACCTGACTGTTGTTGCGTGACGTTAACATGTCCTGCTATTAGCTGTTCAATAAAGCTGAGTTCGCCAAGCTACCTCGTGAGTCCACCGCCCGTTCTTCACAGAAGCAGCCGTTCATGACATGCAAAAACTCAGGACAGTGTTACACTTTTACTATTTTATGCTTATGTTTATTAAATGTTTCAGTGTTTTAGTGTTTAAAAGGTTACTGTTGCACCGAGGGACTAAGAGAAATGTAATTTCAATCCTGTGTATGTCCTGTACATATTGCAGTTCTGACAATAAAGTTGACTTTGACTTTGAACATTGTTGGACACTGCCAGAATCTTAACAAAGTCCCAAAACTTTCAGGATATAACTGGTTCTTCATTCACTCCACTGGTTACCAGTTTCTTACAGAGTACATCACAAAATACTCCTTCTTGTCCATACACGACTGACCATCTTATACATTATGAGCCGCTGAGACCTCGGATCATTCAGAACCACGACCATTACTGTAGTTGTTCCACAAACCAGAACCAAATGTGATGAAGCTGCTTTTAGTTTTCACGCCCCTCACATGTGGAGCAAACTGCCCGAGGAGCTCAGACTTCAGTCAGATCTGATCTTAATTAAAAACAACTTAAATGACTATATTTAATGAACTTGTTGTTCTGTAAAGAACCTTGAGTTGTCTCCTCGTATGAAATGTGCCAAACAAATTAGCCTTGCCTTCTTTTATTGGTGTCCCGTGTTTCCAACACCAGGTTTGTGAATGTGCTGGTGTATTATGGCCTCTCCCTGGGCGTGTCCAGGTTAGGGACAGACCTGTACCTGACCCAGTTTGTGTTTGGGTTGGTTGAGATCCCAGCTCGCACTCTGGTCCTCCTCGTCCTGCCGTTCAGCCGCAGACTCAGCCAAAGTGGCTTCCTGGCAGTTGGCGGTCTTGCCTGTCTGCTCATGCTCTCCATCCCTGCTGGTAGGACGGCGGCAGAAAGAAACTTGTTTGAAAACGGCGCTCTTCACCTCCGAGCTGCTTCCTCTCACATGTCTCTGTTTCTAGATCATCCTAACATCCTGACTGGGCTCGCCATGGTCGGCAAGTTTGGTATCACAGGTTCTTTCGCTGTCATCTACGTATACACTGCTGAGTTATTCCCAACTGTGGTAAGGTAAGACTTGCAGGTGTTTGGAATTCATCTAAACTTTCCGCAAATATACTTTCTTGAGACTTTTGTTGCCGTTGTACCTTTAGGCAAACGGGGATAGGTGTGTGTGGCATGTTTGCGAGGTTGGGTGGTGTGTTAGCCCCCATAATCAACATGCTAGATAACCACAGCCCTGCTACGCCCCTCATCATCTTTGGTACCTCTCCACTCCTGGGGGCTGTCTTTGCCCTGGCTCTGCCTGAAACTGCTGACAGACCTCTGCCAGACACGCTGGACGATGCAGAGACCTGGGACGACAGGTACTGGAAGGAAACCGCAATATTTATTTACACTTTGTTTCAGGTTTTCAATTAAAGTAAACTCTGAGATAAATACCCTGATGCATGCTCAATAATCCATAATCATGTGAGCAGCTGGTTTCAGCTGGCATCAGCAAACGGGTTGATCCACTGTGAGAGGGTGCTATTTATAAGACTGAGCTGAATACAGCAGCTCAGACTGAGGAGGTCTTTTTTTATAAGACTGAGTTGAATACAGCATCTCAAACTGAGGAAGTCTTTATTTATAAGACTGAGTTGAATACAGCATCTCAGACTGAGGAAGTCTTTATTTATAAGACTGAGTTGAATACAGCATCTCAAACTGAGGAAGTCTTTATTTATAAGACTGAGTGAATACAGCATCTCAAACTGAGGAAGTCTTTATTTATAAGACTGAGCTGAATACAGCAGCTCAGACTGAGGAAGTCTTTATTTATAAGACTGAGCTGAATACAGCAGCTCAGACTGAGGAAGTCTTTATTTATAAGACTGAGCTGAATACAGCATCTCAGACTGAGGAAGTCTTTATTTATAAGACTGAGCTGAATACAGCAGCTCAGACTGAGGAAGTCTTTATTTATAAGACTGAGCTGAATACAGCAGCTCAGACTGAGGAAGTCTTTATTTATAAGACTGAGCTGAATACAGCAGCTCAGACTGAGGAAGTCTTTATTTATAAGACTGAGCTGAATACAGCAGCTCAGACTGAGGAAGTCTTTATTTATAAGACTGAGCTGAATACAGCAGCTCAGACTGAGGAAGTCTTTATTTATAAGACTGAGCTGAATACAGCAGCTCAGACTGAGGAAGTCTTTATTTATAAGACTGAGCTGAATACAGCAGCTCAGACTGAGGAAGTCTTTATTTATAAGACTGAGCTGAATACAGCAGCTCAGACTGAGGAAGTCTTTATTTATAAGACTGAGCTGAATACAGCATCTCAGACTGAGGAAGTCTTTATTTATAAGACTGAGCTGAATACAGCATCTCAGACTGAGGAAGTCTTTATTTATAAGACTGAGCTGAATACAGCATCTCAGACTGAGGAAGTCTTTATTTATAAGACTGAGCTGAATACAGCATCTCAGACTGAGGAAGTCTTTATTTATAAGACTGAGCTGAATACAGCATCTCAGACTGAGGAAGTCTTTATTTATAAGACTGAGCTGAATACAGCATCTCAGACTGAGGAAGTCTTTATTTATAAGACTGAGCTGAATACAGCATCTCAGACTGAGGAAGTCTTTATTTATAAGACTGAGCTGAATACAGCATCTCAGACTGAGGAAGTCTTTATTTATAAGACTGAGCTGAATACAGCATCTCAGACTGAGGAAGTCTTTATTTATAAGACTGAGCTGAATACAGCATCTCAGACTGAGGAAGTCTTTATTTATAAGACTGAGCTGAATACAGCATCTCAGACTGAGGAAGTCTTTATTTATAAGACTGAGCTGAATACAGCATCTCAGACTGAGGAAGTCTTTATTTATAAGACTGAGCTGAATACAGCATCTCAGACTGAGGAAGTCTTTATTTATAAGACTGAGCTGAATACAGCATCTCAGACTGAGGAAGTCTTTATTTATAAGACTGAGCTGAATACAGCATCTCAGACTGAGGAAGTCTTTATTTATAAGACTGAGCTGAATACAGCATCTCAGACTGAGGAAGTCTTTATTTATAAGACTGAGCTGAATACAGCATCTCAGACTGAGGAAGTCTTTATTTATAAGACTGAGCTGAATACAGCATCTCAGACTGAGGAAGTCTTTATTTATAAGACTGAGCTGAATACAGCATCTCAGACTGAGGAAGTCTTTATTTATAAGACTGAGCTGAATACAGCATCTCAGACTGAGGAAGTCTTTATTTATAAGACTGAGCTGAATACAGCATCTCAGACTGAGGAAGTCTTTATTTATAAGACTGAGCTGAATACAGCATCTCAGACTGAGGAAGTCTTTATTTATAAGACTGAGCTGAATACAGCATCTCAGACTGAGGAAGTCTTTATTTATAAGACTGAGCTGAATACAGCATCTCAGACTGAGGAAGTCTTTATTTATAAGACTGAGCTGAATACAGCATCTCAGACTGAGGAAGTCTTTATTTATAAGACTGAGCTGAATACAGCATCTCAGACTGAGGAAGTCTTTATTTATAAGACTGAGCTGAATACAGCATCTCAGACTGAGGAAGTCTTTATTTATAAGACTGAGCTGAATACAGCATCTCGGACTGAGGAAGTCTTTATTCATAAGACTGAGCTGAATACAGCAGCTCAGACTGAGGAAGTCGTTCGGACGAAAGACGAAACGTTTCTAGTTTTTTTGCTTTTGTTTTGTTTTTTGAAAGTCCAGAGGACCAGACAGCTTTTTTAGACTCTGAGATGAAGTGAAACTGTTCATAGAAAGTTAAGGACAGATCATCTTCAACCTGGTGAAGGGTAAAATCTAGGACCAGTCTACACTGCTCTGGTTATTTTAAAGAGCAGAGATTTTTCTGCTGCGTTTGCTCCTCACATTCACAAACAGATTTTAGTGGGATAAAAACTTTTTTACTTTCATTTTTTGAAGTAGAACGACCCAAAAGACGAGGCTTTTAGAACTAAAATGGCAAATGGAGCTTTTTGTGTTCTCAACAAAAACATCTTTATTTCCACTCATTTCCAGAACTAAAACCAAAATGCACAAATAAGTAGAAAGAGAAAATTCAAAGCACAAACAAGTTGTATTTATCCAATAAAGTTAAGTCAGGTCCTCCAGGATGGTTTCTTTTTGTTGAAACGTTTTGTCTTTCATCCAAAAGACTTCATCAGTCAGAGGAGCCACAACAAACTCAGACTCATAAATAGCACCTTACATAGTGGGTCAACCAGTTCGATGGTGCTCTGATGGTTTCTGGAGTCCATCCACTCCACCACTGACTGGTCGGAGGCAGCCATGGCCAAAGTGGTTGAATACATCCTGATTCAGAGATTTCAGGAGAGGGCGGACTCCAGAAACCATCTGAGCACCATCAAATTACGACAAGGTGTTATTTATAAGACTAAGTTTGTCGTGGCTCCTGGTGAAGTCTTCTGGATGAAAGATGATGTTTCAACCCTCCAGAGGGCCTGACTTTAGTTTAGTTTATTTATTTCATTCATTTTATAATAAAATACAAAACAACATACATACAATAAGAAAAAAAAACACATATATAAAATGAAAGGCAGCAGATGAAGAAAAAAATCTTATTTTATCTGCCCCTTATTCTCTAACAAACAATTCATACAACAAATTTCTTTAATTACCAAAACAAAATGACCAACTAATTTAACCTCGTTAATCTCATACAATTTCTAAATTAAACTCATTTAGATATATGTTTTTAAGATTGAGCTTCCTTAACATCTGTTTCCAATTCATGCCACAACCCAACTCCCTGAATTATGGTAGATCTTCCCTTCAAACTACGTAGTTCTAAACTGTGGTTTCACAAATACATCTTTCCCCTTGAGATTGTAACAACTCAATCTTTTGACAAAGTACATCTGAACATTTGAAGGCAGTGTATTATTCTGTGCTCTGTACATAACTAACAAAATATTATAATCAACCAAATCATAGAACTTTAACAGTTTCAGTTGATAAAACAATATACAGTACTTGATGGATGATGGTAATGCGGTGATAATTCTAACTCTTTTCTGTAAAATAAAAATAGGCTTTGTGATTGATCTACACGCCTTACCCCAAACGCTAATACAATAAATTAAATGTGGAACAATAATTGTATTACATAACAAATACAGTGCTTTATCATTTAATAAATCTCTGATTCTGTAAAATATTGCAATAGACTTAGATATTTTCGCTTTAACAGAACTTATATGTTGTTTCCATGACAATTTATCATCAATGATGACACCCAAGAACCTCACTTCATGAACTCTATGAATCTCAGAGCCCTCAATTTGAAATGGAACATCAATTAATTTATTTCTATTACTAAATATCATATAACTGGTTTTATCTAAATTCAACGATAATTTATTAATTTTAAACCAAATCTGAATCTTAACAAGTTCAGACATCATTAATTCCTAAGTCTGTTTGATATTATTACCAAAACCAAAAAATGTGGTGTCATCAGCAAAAAGAATACACTTAAGGAGCCCTGACACGTTTACCAAATCATTTATATATAATATAAATAACTTTGGTCCTAGTACCGATCCTTGAGGAACTCCACATGTAATAGTGCTGTGTTCAGATTTCACATCATCCATTTGTACAAACTGTTTCCTGTCCCTCAAATAACTACATACCCATTCCAACGCTAATCCTCTAATACCATATCTATGTAACTTATCAAGGAGTATGGTATGATCAACAGTATCAAACACTTTTTTAAATCAACACATACACCACACAGTATTGCTTTTGATCAACAGCAGCAGTTACTAGTTCCATCAACTCCATAAGAGCCATGGATGTGGAATTGTGACTTAACTTTGTTAGTTGTATTTATGTTTCTAGACTGTTGAATAAGGCCGTGGTTGTTTGGAAAAAGGAGTTGTAGTTGGCTTCAGTGAAGCCCCATCATGTTTCAGATGGATCACACGTTCAGGACAAAGCTTCCAGCAGCTAGGATTCCTCTGTAGACTAATAAATCAGATTTTTGTGCAGCATTCACCAGTTAATCCAGCAAAGATGAAGGTTGTCAGACTCCTGCCACCTGCTGAGAAGAAATTAAAACTGCACAATCCTCTTTCTTGATCTTTGCCACATTTGCTTCACATTTTGTCTCCTGCAGGTTGGTTCCCACCAAGACAAACCGTGAGCTGTGTGAAGACTTCAGGCCGTCAGCGAGCGGCACAGAGAAGCAGGAGCAAGCTGAGCTGCAGGGAGTAAAAGGATGAGCGCTCTCCATCCATGCCAGAACACAACCACGTCTTTCAAACTAAAGACGGACTCAACGCAGCATCTTCTGTGCAACTCCACGTCAGGACGCCATTTTGAACCAGGTGTTCATGCTCTGCTGCACAAAGACCACATTCAGTGTTTCAACAAGAAGTTCACCGTTAACATACGTAGCTGTTTTACAGCTTTTTATATCATTTTCTATCTTTAACACAGCTTTACAGAAAAACAGACTGCAGATATGTCTATAAATGACCAGAGCTGCCTCTTGTCTCTGCAGGGCCTGTTTTTGTAAAGTAAAAAGTCTGTACAGCCCCTTTCACTTCTAAACTTTCATCAATGGAAACAAGAGAACAAAGACCTGGTCTTCTGCTCCTTATCTTGGGTCCACAGAGCCTGAAACAAACAGCACATGCTGTACTACAGTCAGTACCAAAAACTAATGCAAGGGTGTAAAATGGATAAAACATTTCATAAATTCTTTAGTTTTACCATCAAAACCGGTCTCTGTTGTAAATGAGTCCTCGAGGCTCAATGGGATTAACCTGTCTAAATAAAGGTTGAATACCTTGAAGTCACTGTTTGATCCCATCAGCGCTCACATTGTTGCATGTCTACGTTTTGTCCTACCAGGCTGAGGTCTGGATCATCATGACACCTCAGATCTTCATCCTTCACAGCTGTTTGATCTGTCACACTGTGTCTGGTTTATGGCCCAGCACCTCAAGTCTGTGTTAATCACATTGAGCTCCAGAAATCCAGTTCCTTTTTGTAGGAGCCCATTTATGTTTTGTTTCTTCTAAAAAGCTGATCCAGTTTTATGCTTCAACATTCCTCATACTGATGAGCAGCAGCATCATTTCTGATGACTTTTCTCTTTGATAGTGTTAAGTCTACCTGAAAGCTTCAGGTGAGAAAACTGCCAAAACGTTTTGCTCTTTAGCTCAGGGGTGTTCAGACTTTTTCATCATACAGCTTCTTCTTAAATGACCAAGTCAAAGTAATCTACTTACTAGAAGGCCCTGTTTACATGAGAACAA
>JBBPBX010097402.1:0-12864 GCA_038048925.1 Garcialebias charrua
AAACACAAAGAATAAAATATTTTATTTCATAACAGACTGCCCTACTCTGTAACGTGGTCCGCCTCTCAGAAAATAAGCTATCAGCTTCATATGTAAACATCAAGTGTTAGGTCTGTTGTATTGTGCAGGCTTGTAACTGAAAAAATCTTCCATATTGAAAATAAAACCCGGAAATAAAGGTTCCACCTTGAATATATTTTACATTACATGGCGGAATTTAAGTGAACATAAATCATAGAACATAATATGCATGTGGATTACTGATAGAAATATATTTCACAAGTAAAAACATCATTACCATCCAGCCATGCAAAGTGGGCCTTCTTCCTGAAAACTGGATCAGACACAATAGATTAAAACCGCTTGCAGGTCAATGCCAAAGTGAGGTAAGCAACATCTCCCTCTGTTAGGACCACCTCTTGGAGCACAGACTCAAGTACATGGAAAGGCATCTGAAAAACTTCCCAATTGTGCATTGTAAGAACATCAAAGAATGAACAACTATATGTACAAGAATTCATCTTACCTGTAAAATTGGTGGCATTTGTTGGTGTTGTAACATCTCCCCTTTTTGAATGTTACATACAGATACATGGATCTGCTGAAAGAAAACAAAGAATGAACTTTAAAAGTTATAAAATGGTATCTATTTTTATGCACTATGATCGTGATTTCGCTATGCAACACGCTACATATGCTAACATCAATCTTAGCTTAAAGGAATTACGATTTTTACTAGTTTACATAAATATATTTATTTGCTACATAACAAAAATGCTTATAAAAAGTATAATTACCGTCTGCTGACTTTGCGAAGTTTCCATTGTGAATTTGGAAGTGATCATTGAAACAGCGCCTCCTTTATTTCCGGAGCGCAACGGCGCTACTTCCATATATGGTATGGCTCGGCCCTCGGGCACGACCTCGACCCTTACTGTTTGCTGCAGCGAGGTGTACTTGACAAAACGGGCAAAACTACACTTGCTGTCCTTGGGTCAAAATGGCTGCTTCCGTCATCACTTCCGGGTCAGCCTCGGAGTTAGTACATTCCCCTTCCGTGTGATTTGTCATTTGTTCATTTGTTTCGGGACTTGTAAAAGTGTTTTGTGTGTTGTTAAATTGTTTTATGAAATGTAAATTTGTTTTCTGAAAGTTAATTTGATCTGGACATGTAAAAGTGTTTTACAAATTATTTTGTTTTCTGAAATGTGTATTTGTTTCGTACCTCCCGGCCACCGTACGACACAGATGGTGCACATGCAAACATGCATCACACAGATTGTTCACAGGCAGGATATTGCTGTACCTGCTTCTTATCTTATCTTATTCATTTAGGGTGCAAAAAACACCCCTCAGGTTTCATTGTTTTGGTATTTAAATGCACAAAAAAATCATCAGAATGTTGCCCAACAAACAGTAGAGGCAGGAAACAGAAACAAACACTCAACTGTTCCATTGTAAGAACCTCCTTTCAGGTTGAGTGAGATAGAGCTGAGTCTATTAAGAATCCCTTCACCCAGTATAATCCAGTTCTCCTCATCTGAACTCGAGGAACCGGATTATTCAGACTCTGACTCAGAATTTGAGTCAGACTCAGGCATGGGTTTGAATTCTGAAGATGAGCTGCTGGAGACAACGGTCACTGGCACGGTTCCAGGCCAGGCTCATGAGAGTTAACTGTGTTAACAAGTGCAGATGTTTGTCTGACATGACGTGCAGTGCAACGCTCTGTACCTGCTGGCAGTCACGTACGCATGCCCCTATCTTCGTGTGGGGAGGCGGGGCTGGAGTGGTTACAGGGGAACATCAGGACCACCTGTAGCTTGGCTTTGTGTGGAGGAATTTGTTTTGTTTGTACTGCACGAGTTTGGAGATGCGTTCACGGACCTCGGAAAAGAGGCAACCAGCATGTCTGAATAAAAAACACTGTATTCAAAGACAGAATCTTAATTATCAGAAATCAGAAAACTGAACATATCCCCTATACTATACACCATCATTTTTCAATCATGTCTCTCTTTGCACTCTGGTGCTGGCTAACCCATGAGGTCTGCTGGCGACCCCTGCCTCTGGAGCTCCCGGCCCGCTGCTGGCACAGATCCCCTCATCCGAAGTCTTGTCGATGACATCAGGATTGGAGTTGATCACCATACCCTCCTGGGTGTCCTCTGGACGGAGCTGGGGTCTGCGGCACAGCGAAGGTGCGTGACAGTGATGAGCGTCTTTGCACGCTGCGGTACGCCCTGCTCTGCTCCCTAGGGTGCACCAGTCCGCGTGTAGCACGAGGGTCTGCCCGAGGCGACGTAGAGTGTTTCCTCACCTGCTCAAGCACCTCCGTGGATGAGCGCAGCTGGTTGAACACGGCCTGGTAATGCTCACCGAACAGACCCTGTGTCGAAATCGGCCCCTCCAGAAGCTGTCGTTTCACTTACTCCGTGATGGTGGGAGACAGTTTGAGCCAGATTTGCCGTTGGAGCAGCGTGGCCCACGCTGTGATCCGAGCAGAGCAGGCCGCCAGTGTCCCGCACAGGTTGGTGATGGCGTCGAGAGCTGCTCCTTCCTTCTCGTTCGTTGGCTCCCGCCTAAAAAAAAAAAGTTTACAATCAAAGTTAAATGCAGGTTACGGGTATTATTTGTAGTTGTTAAATCAAAAAATATCTTTTTTTTAAAGGGAACCACAATTACTTTTAACATTAGACTTTAATTAGTCATTGTTTTAACTGTAAAACAATGACTAAAAAATACTGTAGGGTGTTTAGTTTTGTAAATTTTTAAAGTATATTTTAACATGTGTATATTTTAACTGGGGACTTTGGGTCGGGCTCTCCAATCTCTGGTGCTGAGGTCGCTGAGGTGGTTAAAAAGCTCCGCGGTGGCAAGGCTCCTGGGGTGGATGAGATTCGTCCTGAGTTCCTTAGGGCTCTGGATGTTGTGGGGTTGTGTTGGCTTACGCGACTCTGCAATATCGCGTGGACATCGGGGGCAGTTCCCTTGGATTGGCAGACTGGGGTGGTGGTTCCCCTATTCAAAAAGGGGGACCGTAGGGTGTGTTCCAACTATAGGGGGATCACACTCTTAAGCCTCCCTGGTAAGGTCTATTCAGGGGTTCTGGAGAGGAGGGTCCGTCGGATAGTCGAACCTCGGATTCAGGAGGAGCAGTGTGGTTTTCGTCCTGGTCGTGGAACACTAGACCAGCTCTACACCCTCAACAGGGTCCTGGAGGGTGCGTGGGAGTTTGCCCAACCAGTTTACATGTGCTTTGTGGACTTGGAAAAGGCATTCGACCGCGTCCCTCGGGGGCTTCTGTGGGGGGTACTCCGGGAGTATGGGGTACCGGGCCCTTTGATACGGGCTGTTGGGTCCCTGTACGACCGGTGTCAGAGCTTGGTCCGCATCGCTGGCAGTAAGTCAGGCTCGTTCCCTGTGAGAGTTGGACTCCGCCAAGGTTGCCCTTTGTCACCGATTCTGTTCATAACTTTTATGGACAGAATTTCTAGGCGCAGCCAAGGTGTTGAGAGGATCCGTTTTGGTGGCCTTAGAATCGCTTCTCTGTTTTTTGCAGATGATGTGGTCCTATTGGCTTCATCAGTTCGTGATCTACAGCTTTCGCTGGAGCGGTTTGCAGCTGAATGTGATGCAGCCGGGATGAGGATCAGTTCCTCCAAATCCGAGGCCATGGTCTTGAGCCGGAAAAGGGTAGCATGCCCTCTCCGGGTCGGGGAGGAGGTCCTGCCCCAAGTGGAGGAGTTTAAGTATCTCGGGATCTTGTTCACGAATGAGGGAAAACTGGAGCGTGAGATCGATAGGCGGATAGGTGCAGCGTCCGCAGTGAAGCGGGCGCTGTACCGGTCTGTCGTGGTGAAGAGAGAGCTGAGTCAAAAGGCAAAGCTCTCAATTTACCGATCGATCTACGTTCCCACCCTCATCTATGGTCATGAGCTCTGGGTTATGACCGAAAGAACAAGATCTCGGATACAAGCGGCTGAAATGAGTTTTCTCCGCAGGGTGTCTGGACTCTCCCTTAGAGATAGGGTGAGAAGCTCAGTCATCCGGGAGGGACTCGGAGTAGAGCCGCTGCTTCTCCACATCGAGAGGAGCCAGTTGAGGTGGCTCGGGCATCTGGTTAGGATGCCTCCTGGACGCCTCCCTGGTGAGGTGTTCCGGGCATGTCCCACCGGGAGGAGACCCAGAGGAAGACCCAGGACACGCTGGAGGGACTATGTTTCTCGGCTGGCCTGGGAACGCCTTGGGATTCCCCCAGAGGAGCTGCTCCAAGTGGCTGGGGAGAGGGAAGTCTGGGCCTCCCTACTTAGGCTACTACCCCCGCGACCCGACCCCGGATAAGCGGACGAAAATGGATGGATGGATGGATATATTTTAACACATTAAAATATATTTTAAAAATGTACAAAACTAAACCACCCTACAGCATTTTTACAGTTAAAATAAAAGTTTATCAAATAAAGTCAAATGTTTAAAAGTAATTGTGGTTCCCTTTAATAATAAGTTATTGTTTATCACTCGTGAAACCTAGAGACATATTTTAAGGATATGTTTGATGTGAGAGTAATTACACTGATGATAGAATAACATAACATTGGAGTAATTTCTGTTTTTTTTTTTTTTCAGTCTACACCAAGGCAAAGTGCCCTGACACCACCATGAAAGATGTGCGAAGAGTCATAAGAAGAAGAAAAAAAGCAACCTAAACGACTACCGGTGAAGTTTTTTTTTCTTATCCCCCCCAAAGATGTGAAGATGCCTTCTGAAAAGGAAAGACTTCAGTTTCCAGTTGGAGACACTATTTTTGCTTTGTTTAAGCAAATGCACACATTTTTACATTGTGTTCTGGACTTTATGTTTACACCTTGAAATGCAAATGTGCACCTTTTCCTTTTCAATTTTTAAACTTGGAAGGGATTCATTTTAAATGCTGCTGTTTTGTAAACTGTTTTTGAGCTGCACCTTAATTTTATATAAAAATATTGAAGTTCTCAAGACCTTGTTTTATGACTTTGTAAACACATCTTTCAGAATACTTTAAAAAATAATTTTTAGCATATAAATAGTATTGTGCAAGTATTGTTAAGCAAACTTACAAGTGTAACATAACAATTACAATGACAACATGGTATTAGTTTTAGAAATTCAAAAATTTAACTTAAATGATAAAATAAACTGTAAACTAGAAGTAAATAACAAGTGCATTGGAAGTATATGAAAAAGTGTACTAGTGGTATACTTTAAGTATACTGTAATAAACTAAAGTATGAACTAGAAGTATATAACAAGTGCATTTGGAGTATAAAGAAAAGTATACTAGTGTTATACTTTAAGTATACTTCAATAAACTAAAATATGAACTTGAAGTACACTATAAGTACACTGGAAGTCTAATTAAAAGTGTACTACTAGTATACTTTAAGTATACTTCAATAAACTAAAATATGAACTTGAAGTACACTATAAGTACATTGGAAGTCTAATTAAAAGTGTACTACTAGTATACTTTAAGTATACTTCAATAAACTAAAATATGAACTTGAAGTACACTATAAGTACATTGGAAGTCTAATAAAAAGTGTACTACTAGTATACTTTAAGTATACTAAAATGGGCCAATTTAGTCCCAAAAAAGTATATTGTAAGTAAACTGCGAGTATACTTAAAAGTACACTTGGAGACATATACTTTATATACTTAAGTATACTTAACAACATATACTTAAAGTATACTTCTTTTTGGTAAGGGAAGTCCAGTTTACACTACCTCCGCTCCGGTCCGCCTGGATGCGCCGCTCCGAGACGCATGCGCGGGAATTGCGAGATCACGCGATAAATCAAGTAATAAATAAGGAAGTCAGAACAAAACAATTCATTCGGTGGAAGAAGGAGAACAACTGTAGAGACTGCCTCGCTGTTTGATTGTTTTTTGCATTGAGATATTTTCAGGACATTTGCTCTGTAATGGGTGAGTATTGTAGATCATTCAAAGAATCCATATAGAGCTAGGATTAGTCCGCCCGTGGTGATTTTATTTTGTAAATACGGATGTTGTGCTCGTTCCTTTTCCTGTTGGTGCGACGTAATCTTTAAAAGTTGACTCCGGCACAGCTCCGGCATCTGGCAGAAATAGGATCAATTCTAATTTTGACGGACTGCCGTCCGCTCGCCGCCGCCGTGCGGAGCCAGTGTAAACGCTCTCATTGATTATAATGGGTGCGTATTTACTACGGAGGTCGGACCTGAGCGGGGCGGAGCCGAAACGCATGTAGTGTAAATTGGGGGTTAGTTTTACCCCATTGCAGTCATTTGGCAGGGGTAGAGCAGGTTTGCTGGCAGCCCCAGTCTCATTCACATGAAATATATGTCTATCAGTATTACACCTGTATCACACTTATTATGTTCTTTGTGTTCACTTAAATTCCGTCATATAATGTGAAACATGATATAAGGCAGAATGTTTTCTCTCGGGCTTTATTTTCAATAGGGAAGAGATTTAGTTACACGCCTGCATATTTGCATAATTCAACAGACCCAACACTTGATGTTTACATTGAAGCTGATAGTTTATTGGCAGAAAGGAGGGTCACGTGGTAGTGTAGGTGGTCCCAGGGCGGTCCCGAAGCAGTCCCAGACGGTTCCAGGAGGCGGTGACGACATCCGGAGGTTTATAACTGTGGCCCTGCCTTTGAAGATGTGTGTGTGGACTTGTGCTCGGAGTGAGGTCTGTTGCAGCTGCAAGGTTTATCCTTATATGTACAATAAACCTGCCAAATAACTTGCACATTCGTTTCAGTTTCCTTCAACCTTTGAACTCGTAACAATTTGGTGACCACCGACGCTGAGGGTTGGGAAGGAACATTTGGGGCTTCCCCCACCGAGCGAGACGAGCACGCGTGCAGTCAACTGGCGCCTTCTTTCAGGTGAGCAGATCTTCCGTTTATCACTAAATGTCTGCTATTGGAAACACTAAATTTACGTTGACTGTATGCTGTTTGACTCCGGGTGGGCCAATTTCACCGTGGGGTAGCTACGGTTTATTGTGTTAGCAGCTAAGAGTAATAAGGAACATATAGTTAAACAAATAACTAATTAGATCAACGTTTTAACTCTTCATACAGTGGTGAGAGCTGGAAACAGTTATACATTTAATAAAGTTATAAAAGATCATTTTAATAAGTGCCTAAAAACAGGTTGTTGGATAGTAGTTGCTCAACAAGATTCTGTTGAACCCACCTCTTGAGATGAATGTTTGGGGAAACTCATACAGGTTTGGTGCTGACTTTTTATTCTTTATTACAGGTAAAATTGACTGGACTTCTGATGAAAATTGTGAATAATTTATATTTGAAAAGGGGAAATGCACTTTACAATCACATGATTCCACAGCTGTGATGGACAAGCAGAAAAAACTTACCATAACTGGGTTTACATTCCTCCCCTTTTCAGCAGATTAATTAATGTTGAATGAATGCTTAATGTTGCAGTGTAAACAATAAAGGGAAGATCTATTTCCCTGCACCATTTTATCCTACAGGTTAAGGTGTGGAACATGCAGCAGAGCAGAACTAATCACATTAACTAACAAACTAACCAACTAATCACTAATTCATTCAATCAACCTTTATTTAGTCAGGTAAATCTTATTGAACCTCATGGGCTCATTTACGAAAGCGACCTGCTAAAACTAAAGAACGAATATATGCCAAGGTTTTCTCACTATTTGTTGAAACCTCTCAATTGTTGTTTACACCGTATGTTGAAGTTACATTGTAGGAGGTGGTGAAGAGACAACACAGGAGACGGGATATAGTTCTTCACTTTTAATCATCTCCTACTAAACTGGCGGGAAACCACCCAACACCGCCTTATATACCAACACCATATCCGGTCCTCTGGACCTTTCACAATAAAAGCATCCTGTACACATTCTGTCCACTGGGTGTGAGTAGAGCCCCCTAGTGGTCCACCACACACGCCCCCCCAGAACACCCAGTAAGGTTCATCACTAGTCCAGCATTTTAGGTTTGATTAAACGACCAGAACGGCTGAACCTGGGCCCTGCAGAACCAGTCTGATGAAGCGGAGGGCTACGAGGAGGGTCTACAGAAGATTCGGGCTCCAATGAACGTTGAGAGTCTCTGGAAGAAGGATCGCAGTCCGTTAGCAATGTGGATGGAGGTCTGCCCCTGCGAGGAGCCTGGGCCGTAACAACCTGATCATCTGACACAACATGAGCTGGTTTAAGCCTATCGATACAGACAGTCTCAGTACGACCCCCTAAATCTAAAAGGAAATGTTTCGGACCTGGTTGAAGAACCCGAAACGGTCCATCATACAAAGGTTGTAGTGGTGTCCTGTGTGCATTGTGTTTGACAAAAACAAATTTAGAGGACTCCAGACTCTTAGGGACAAACGACTGCGGTAAACAATGGTGTACCGGGCCGGGGACACGAAAAGGGGCCTCCTGAGGTGAAAAATGTGGCAACGGTGGGGCGAATTGTGGTGAGGGTACCTCAGGTAAAAACTCACCAGGGACGCGCACAGGCTGACCGTAAACCAGTTCAGCCGGGGAAGAGCTCAGGTCTTCTTTGGTTGCGGTACGTAACCCCAACAAAACCCAGGGAAGACGGTCAATCCAGTTGTCGCCGGTCAATGCAGCGCAAAGTGCGGCTTTCAATGACCTGTGAAACCGTTCACACAAACACCCTGATGCATGCTCAATAATCCAGGTAGAAAAATCTAAAAAAGCTAAGTCTGGTCCTCTGGACATTCAAAAAACAAAAAAAAAAAAACAAAGCAAAAAATTGTAGAAACGTTTCGTCTTTCGTCCGAAAGACTTCCTCAGTCTGAGGTGCTGGGTTCAGCTCAGTCTTATAAATAGCACCCTCTCACAGTGTTACACAACCAGTTGGCTGATGACAGCCTGAAACCAGCTGCTCACATGATCAAGGAGGACCATCAGCCTAACAATGGATCGTTAGCACCCTGATGGTTGTTTGCTATTCACAGAGGGCTGAGTGATACCAGCAATCACAGCATTGTAGGAGGGGGACAGTTGAACTCGGAGGCCTCCACCCCTGTTTAATGATGGGCGGTTTCTTTTCACAAAGATGGCCTCCTTTACTCCTCTCTCAAACCATCGTTCCTCTCTATCAAGGATGTGAACATCTTCATCCCTGAAAGAGTGACCGCTGGCCTGGAGATGAGTGTAGACTGCAGAGTCCTGACCTGATGATGTTGATCTTCTGTGCTGGGCCATCCTTTTGGCCAGTGGCTGACTATACGTTCACACAAACCATTAGCTTGGGGGTTGTAAGCGGTGGTCCTGTGAACGTTAGTCCCCAGACCCTTGGCCATGGTAGACCAAAGTTCAGAAACAAACTGCGGGCCCCTGTCCGATGTAATGTCTGAAGGGGGGCCGAAACGCGCCACCCAGGTAGACAAAAATGCCCGGGCCACCACTGCAGATGTCGTGGATGTCAGAGGAACCACCTCAGGCCACCTGGTGGTCCGGTCTATTATAGTCAGCAGATGAGTAAAACCCTGTGATGGAGGCAGAGGGCCCACCAGGTCTACGTGCACATGATCAAACCGCCGACCTGGGATGGAGAAGGGTTCCAAAGGTGCTTTGGTGTGCCTGTTAACCTTAGCGCGCTGGCATGGGACACACGCTGCTGCCCACTCCTTAACTGCTTTACGCAGACCGGGCCAAACAAACTTTGAACTGACCAGTTTCACCGAGGCTCTAACACCTGGGTGAGAAAGGGAATGTAAGGAGTCAAAAACGCGGCGTCGCCATGAAACTGGAACCAGGGGGCGGGGCCTGCCAGTAGAAACATCACAGAGCAGGAGAGGCCCTCCGTCATTCACCTGCCGTTCCTCCAACTCGAGGCCTGTGGGCCCGGACTGGAGCTCGAGTATTTCTGCGTCGCCACGTTGGTCCGCAGCCATAGCAGAAAAATCTATGCCAACGTATACGGGAGAGATCAGCACCCGAGAGAGACAGTCAGCCACCACGTTGGATTTTCCAGCCACATGCTGAATGTCTGTAGTAAATTCAGACACCGCTGCGAGGTGGCGTTGCTGGCGAGCAGACCAGGGGTCAGAAATTTTTGACATCGCAAACACCAAGGGTTTGTGGTCAACATATGCAGTGAACCGGCGGCCCTCCAGGAAAAACCTGAAATGGCGTGTGGCCAGGTAAAGCGCCAGCAACTCCCTGTCAAAAACACTGTATTTAAGCTCGTTGTCCCGCAGCGTACGGCTGAAAAATGCAAGCGGCTGCCAAACCCCGGAAACCTGCTGTTCTAACACAGCCCCCACCGCAACATCAGATGCGTCGGTTGTTAAAGCTATTTGCGCCGCTGGGGATGGATGGGCCAAAAGGGCAGCAGTGGCCAGTGCAGCTTTAGCATCACCAAATGCCTGTAGGCGTTCTGGTGTCCAGTCAACACTGTCGTTGGGCTTTTTCTTTTTCAGCGCTCCATAGAGCGGTCGCAGCAGTTGTGCTGCCCCGGGGATGAAACGGTTATAGAAGTTAACCATTCCCAAAAATTCTTGTAGCGCTTTAACAGACTGGGGCTGTGGGAAATCAGAGACCGCCTGCACCTTGTTTGGTAATGGAACAGCACCACTTGCAGAAATGCGGTGGCCCAAAAAGTCAATGACTGGCAGCCCAAACTGGCATTTCGCTGTATTTACAATCAGGCCATGTGCTGCCAGGCGCTGAAAAACCTCACGGAGGTGGGACATGTGCTGCTCAGCCGAGCTGCTAGCCACCAGGACGTCATCCAGGTACACAAATACGAAGGACAGACCCCTTAGGACTGAATCCATCAACCGCTGAAATGTTTGTGCTGCACCTTTAAGACCAAAAGGCATGCGCAAAAACTCAAACAGGCCGAAAGGCGTGATAACAGCGGTCTTAGGGACATCCTCCACATGCACAGGAACCTGGTGGTACCCCCGTACTAAATCTACTTTAGAAAAAATGGAGGTCCCAGCCAGGTGCACTGAAAAATCCTGGATGTGGGGGATGGGATAACGATCGTTCTCTGTGATGTTATTAAGGCGGCGGAAATCCCCACATGGACGCCATTTGCCATCTGCCTTGGGCACCATGTGGAGGGGGGAGGCCCACGGACTGTTTGAGCGCTGCACGATGCCTAAACGCTCCATGTTAGCAAACTCTTCCTGTGCTATTGCTAGCTTAGTAGCATCAAGGCGGCGTGCACGTGCGAACACCGGGGGGCCCGTTGTGGGAATATAATGTTCGACCCCATGTTTTGTGTTTGTGTTTGCAAAATCAGGAACAGTCAGCGAGGGGAATTCAGACAATAAACGCTGAAACACATTACCCGAAGCTAAAAAGTTAGCATGCATTAAAGGCCCAGCTCCTCGCGTCTCACAAGGCAGTGACGAAAAAGACACAGCGTCGATCAAACGTCTGTTAGCTAAATCAACCAGGAGCCCGTGAGCACAAAGAAAATCAGCCCCTAAAATAGGGACTGAGCTAGCAGCTACCACAAAGTTCCACTGGAAGTCCCGTTCATGGAAACGAACAGTCACCAACCTTTCGCCAAACGTCTTGATGGGATAGCCGTTAGCCGCGGTTAGCTGCGGCCCGCAGCCTTCTGCTAACCTGTCGGAGCCAGACGGGGGAACGAGGCTCTTCTGCGAGCCGGAGTCCACCAGGAACCGCCTCCCCGACCTCGAGTCTTCAATGAAAAGCAGCCTTTCCTTGTCGCCAACGGCCGCGGCTGCTAGCGTGCGCTGGCGTCGTCTTTTTCCTTGCGGCTCGAAGCTGCACGGCGGGGCGCACCGTCGTGCTTTGGCGCCAAAGCGCTGGTGGTATAAACAAAAGGCGGCCCCTGACCGCCTGCGGGCGACTCCTGCTACGACCACTGGCTCGTCCGGCGCTGAGGGCGATGCTTGAAGCTGAGGTGCTGCTGGAGATCCGGGGACTGCCGCCTGTACCGCGAAAGTCCTCGCAGCCAGCAGGATGCGGTCGGCTTCGCGGGCCAGCGAGCGGTAATCCTTCTGCTGCAGAAACGAGGAGCTGGCCAGAGCGGTGCGCACTGGAGCTGGGAGCCGGCGAAGGAAGAGGTGGAGAAAGAGAAACTCACAGTCAGCTGAACCCCTCAAAGACAACATGCCTTCCATGAGCTCGAGAGCTGTGCCGTCGCCCAAATCGGAGAGGGAAAACAGTTTCTCGGCGCGCTCCGCGTCAGAGAGTGTGTAACGCTGCAGAAGGAGCTCCTTGAGGGCGTCGTATTTTCCTTGTGCAGGAGGGTCTTCGAGCAGGCTCATTACCCGCTGTGTGGACGATGGGTCCAGTGAAGCTACCACATGGTGGTATTTGGTGTCGTCTGCAGATATCCCGCGAAGAGCAAACTGTGATTCGATGTGGGCGAACCACGACTGAGGTGCGTGCAGCCAGAAGTCCGGGATTTTAACGGCCACCGCAAAAGCGAGCGGGGCCGCCGGTGGAGGTTCCACAACCTCGGACAGCTGAGGAGAGCTGGCTGGACCTTCAGATGTCGTCATTTCAATTCACGTAGGTCACCAGTGTAGGAGGTGGTGAAGAGACGACACAGGAGACGGGATATAGTTCTTCACTTTTAATCATCTCCTACTAAACTGGCGGGAAACCACCCAACACCGCCTTATATACCAACACCATATCCGGTCCTCTGGACCTTTCACAATAAAAGCATCCTGTACACATTCTGTCCACTGGGTGTGAGTAGAGCCCCCTAGTGGTCCACCACACCATATGATTATTCTTACGCCTGTGAAGAATGAATGTGAGGATTGAAGGTTGTTGAGATGAATGAGTCAGACAGAATGTGAATGTTTC
>JBBPBX010097403.1:0-12864 GCA_038048925.1 Garcialebias charrua
CTTCTTTAACAGGAGAGAGATTGAAGCTTGAGTCAAGGTGGGAGGTAGCAGGCCACGCCCGAATGACTCATTATAAACCTCGAGAAGAAGAGGGGCTATCTTATCTTTAAATTTTTTGAAAAATTCGGCAGAGAAACCATCCGAGCCAGGTGTTTTACCACTTTGCATATTCTTAATTGACTCTAATATTTCTTCTAATTTAATGGGAGCCTCAAGTTGGTCAGAAATCAATTTGTCTATCCTAGGAATGTCAATATTCTGAAGAAAGGCGAGTAGCTCGTTTGAGTCTGCTTGTAGTTCAGATTTATACAGATCGCAGTAGAATTTTTTAAAGGTGTCACTAATGGAGACAGGGTCTGAGACAAGGTTGCCCGATCGATCCTTGATTTGCGATATTGTGTGAGAGCTAGCCTTTCGTTTCAGTTGATGTGCCAAAAGTCTACTTGGTTTTTCCCCATGCTCATAATAAGTGGCTCGAGATCGGATTAAGAGACGCTCCGCATCAGATGTTGTTAAAAGATCAAGTTCCATTTGAAGATCCTGTCGCTGTTTCAGCAAATCGTGTGACGGATTAACGGCATTTTGCCTGTCAATATTCTGAATTTTTGTTGATATTTCTGATATCTTAGTGCGTAGATTTTTATTGACATTAGCTGAAAAAGAAATAATCTGACCACGAATATAGGCTTTTAATGTTTCCCATAATAGTGAGGGAGAAATTGTATCGTTCTTATTGAACATTAGGAAATCGTCGATTGCTGATAAGATGAATTTATTAAATGGCTCATCTGATAACAGGAGACTATTAAATCTCCAACGAGGACTAGAACGGGGTTTATTTATAAAGTTTATATCAATGCTTAGAGGAGAATGGTCTGAGATAACAATCGGATAGTATTCAGAAGAAGTGACTCTCTGCATTAAAGAGCTGTCAACAAAAAAATAATCTATACGGGAATAGGATTGGTGCACCTGCGAGTAAAAAGAATAGGTCCTTGTTAGTGGATTCTGTGCCCTCCATGGATCTACATATCCATTTTGGGACATAAAATCCAAAATAGATTTAGACATATTAGACTGTGTGCAGGGCCGAGACGAAGAGCGATCTAATGATGTGTTCATAACACAATTCAGGTCCCCAGCTAAAATTAACAGATGAGTGTCAAGATATGGAAGTGTGCTTACTAAATTGTTTATAAAGTCTGGGTTATCAAAGTTTGGTGCATAAATGTTCACTAATAAAACGGGAGTATGGAACAGAGAGCCCGCTATTATAAGAAATCTGCCATTTGTATCCTTCATTATTTTTGATGCTGTAAAATGAATATTCTTATTAAATAGTATGGCAACTCCTCTGGCTTTTGAGTTGAAGCTCGAGTGGTAAATCTCCCCAATCCATGGATATTTAAGCCTGACCTGATTTGAATTTTGCAAATGTGTTTCCTGTAGGAATATTACGTCTGGATTCAGGCGTTTCATATGAGAATATATTTTAGACCGTTTCACCGGATTGTTAAGACCTTTAACATTCCAGCTTAGGAATCTGACAGCAGATGATGTCGAGGAAGCTTTCAAATCAACAGCCATGTGACCTGTTGTTCATAATAAGGGTTGTAAAATATTGCCATCCTTCCCAATCCCCGCCCACACCCCAGGAGAAAAAAAAAAAAAAAAAAAAAAAAAAAAAAAAAAAAAAAAAAAAAAAAAAAAAAAAGAAACCCCCCCCCCTCGCACTTGGCCCTTCCCCAGATGAAGGGACTGTGCAGACTCCAACAGGAGTCACTAGAAAACTTGTCCTTACGGTCAAATGGCACCACATCACAACCTGTACCAGGTGACTCCCACAGAACTAGCTAAATGAAAAGAAAATTTAAAATATGTAATAGGCACTAATCTGGAAGAGCAAGAACTCTTTAAAAAACAAACAACAAAAAAAAACAACAACTAAAAAAGCAGTGATTGTTAATAATAATAACTAATAGTAATAACATTCCCCAAATGCGAACCAAAGCCCACCATATAATCCAAAACATTAAATCCCTAAATGTAAATAAAACACACTGATTATAATTCTAAACATTAAAACCGTGAATGCAAACAATACACAGTAATTATAATTATAAACATTAAATCCGTGGATGCAAACAAAACACCCTAATTATATTTCTAAGCATGAATAGTAATAATAACTAATAATACTAACGTTCCCCGACTATGAAAAAAATAAAAATAAAAGAAGAAAGAAAAAAAAGCTGGCTAATTATATTTCTAAACATTAAATCCGTGAATGTAAACAAAGCACTCTAATTATGTTTTTAAACACGAATGACTAACTAATAACTAATAATACTAACGTTCTCTGGGTATGAAAGAAAAAGCACACTGATTATTATTTCTACCCATTAAATCCGTGAGTGTAAACAGAGCACTCTGATTATATTTTTAAAACATGAATAATAATAATAATAATAGTTACTAATAATACTGACGTTCCCTGAGTATGAGAAAAAAAATAAAAATAAAAAATAAAAAAAAGCACACTGATTATTATTTCTACCCATTAAATCCGTGAGTGTAAGCAGAGCACTCTGATTATATTTTTAAACATGAATAATAATAATAATAATAATAATAATAACTAATAATAATAATGTTCCCTGAGCATGAAAGAAAAGGCACACTGATTATTATTGCTACCCATTAAATCCGTGAGTGTAAACAGAGCACTCTGATTATGTTTTTAAACGTGAATAATAATAATAATAATAATGACTAATAATACTGACATTCCCTGAGTGTAAAACAAAGTACACTAATTATATTTCTCATTTTGCAATCGACTCGATGTACACACTCGCCTCTTCAGGGGACGTGAACACTCGTGTGGTTCCCTCATGCGTGATCTTCAGCCGGGCCGGGTGGAGCAGGCCGAACCGAACACCCTGGACGTTACGAAGTTTGCGGCGACACTCAGTGAAGGCGGCCCGCGCGCGAGCCGTTCTGGCAGTGTAGTCGGGGAACACAAAGATATTTGTACCGTTCACTTTGATCTGCTGCTGCTCCTTCGCCTTCGTCAGGATTTTCACACAGTCCGTGTGGTAGTGTAGCTTAGCCACAATTGGACGGGGCCGCTCGCCTGCCTTCGGTTTGGGTACTGGGATGCGGTGAGCATGATCGAGCAGCGGGTCCTCCTCGAAGCCGAAGGCCTCCTTTAGCATCCGGGAGACCGCAGCCGTTGTAGCCGATGAAGGGTCATCCTCCGGGACACCGATAATCCGGATATTCTGACGTCGGGACCGGGATTCAAAATCGTCACATTTATCCTCCAGCTGTGCCACCGTCTTCGTGAGGCTCTCGACTTTTTTCCGGAGGCTAACGATGTCATCTGTGCAGGTGGAGACGGACTTCTCCACCTCTGCTACCGTTAGCTTTAGCCCCGTGAGGTTCTCCTGCACTGCAGCTAGCCCCGATGATAGCTCATTTTTGAAGGCGGACAGCTCGGCGTTGATCGACGAGAGACTTTCACCCAGAGCGGCTTGGAATTCTGCTTTAATTATAGCAGTAAAGTCCTCTCGGAGAGCCACCAGCAGCTCCTGTTTGAGGCTGCCGACGTCACAAACTGTAGCGGCAGCTGCTGCTTTAGACGGAGGAGGTGACCCAGGATAGCTCGAGGTTCCGACACGAGGAGCAGGCCACAGGTGAGCATCGATCGAACTTACTCCTTTAGCTCCTTTAGCAGGCTTTGGTGGCATTTTGGCGATCGAACAGGAGATATGCGTTGAATGTGTAAGTTGTCTATTGTTTGCGGTCAAAATCGGAAGAAAGTGCCAGGCATTAGTTGGAAAACAGGCCAGTTCCGCAGGAGCGCACCTGAACACAACTTATCCCACCGCCATTCAGCCGGAAGTCCATTATTTTGTTTATTAAAAGAGTTCCTTTATTTATCCACCGAGTCTCCCGAGTCCTGCCTGTCCCCTTGGGTTCTGCCTTTAAAGACCTCCAATTACGACACAAAACAGGTGCGATTCTAGAACCTGACCTTCAGGGCCACTTAGCCCCCAGTGCTGACAATGGCTCTTTGCTTGAATAACACAGTGTCCGTTAGTATCAAAAGCATTTGTAATGTGGGGGTGGGGGGGCACAGTGGTGGAGAGGTCTGGGAGTCCTCCCACAGAATATTTTGAATAAAGTAGATGCCATTTCTTGCATTCTGATGTATTTTAACGGGTTTTAAAACATCTGTGTTTACCTACATAAATACACATTTGATTCAATAACTTCTTTAGAGAGCATGGCAAAAATAGAAGCTAATATTAAAGGTTCAGTCTGCAGTTTCTGTAGAACTGCAGCACTTAGAAAAAATTTCAACAAGCAAAGCATTCTGATCCCTCCCCCTCAGAGCCATATATGGCTCTGCCCCCTTGTGGTCTGTTAAAATTCAAATTCAAGCTCTGTTTTTATTGGCTGATTCAAATTCAAGCTCAGTTTTTATTGGCTGGTTACAAACTTTGTTTTTATTGGCTGGAAAATGGCGGGTCACTTTTTCTTTTTAGAAATGCTTATTTACCACCTGGAGAAGCAAGGGGACAATATTTTTTTTGTTTTTTTCAGAGATTACCTCTCTAACATCAATCTAGTGACAGAGTGAAGAAATATGTTAAAAATATATTGTTAGAAAAGTTACATATAGCAGCTTTAAGCTAATATAACTGCCTGCGAAATATTAATTTGTCCTAATTCATCCTACTTGCACTGGTATGTTCTGCCATGTTGTTGTTTATTATATATCTCATGGACCTTGTAAATATTATTATTTTTTATTTTTTCATTTTTTGGTACCTTACTTTGTACTATTATTGCATGCTTTAGAATTTATAGTTTTTGGGGGGGTAGCGGGGGAGGGGGTAGCGAGTCAAATGTATTCTTCTCATACTGAACATTTCATTGCATTGTTGATTTTGCGTTAACCTGCATATGACAAATAAACACACAGAACATACCAAGTAGCCTGACCAACAGCTCTCCTTTCGTGAATAGAGCATGCTCTGCATCTCTCACGTATCCTAACCTCCTGTCAAGTTAGGTGGATGAAAAGAGGTGTTGAGGTCAGACTGCACATGTCTGGTGGGGGTGAACATATAAAATTAAGCAGTCTTACTGAATGAATGATCAATAAAACAAGTTTCATGGGTGTGTTGATTAGAATAAACATTTTATGTCTGTCTGTCAAGGTGCTGAAACAATCAAATGTTATTATGATATTTTTGTAATCAAAAGTTCCTTTATATTCTATTTTGTGATCAAAGAAGTATTCATTAAGTGATTGTAAAAGTTAGATCTGGATTTCACTTTTAATTGTTAAGTCAAGGGATTTTAGAAGAAAGGTTTTTATACATCTCTATTAGTAAGTTTTTTATGTTTAGGATTAGTAGAACAAAGTTCAAAGTTGAGAAACTTCACTTGAAGCAAGTCACAGGAAACAGCTGTTTGGTTTAGGCAATTTCCGGATATGAAGATGTTACCCAAGCACCTGTCATGAGCTTACAACTCAAGTAGAAGTACACAGTTTAGATAGCTGAGCAGTTGCATTAAAACCACAAGCTGAAAAAAATGAGACAAACTTTTGAACTGTTGAAAAGTCTTCAAAATGGTTGACAGGTCTTCAAAATGGATGTTATATCAGAAACAAGCCAATCAGAGACAAGAGACAAGTTTAAAAAGACAAAGATAGCAGACAAAAGTTGGTTAGTCATTTTGGACAGAGATGGAACATGGTTGTCAAGCTCTGAAGACTTGGATCAGATCTGAAGATTGAAGGGACAAGATTTTGACAGCAGATGAGCTGAAAAAAAACAACAAAAGATGGAAACTTAAAGCAATGATGAACCGCTCAGTAGTACATGATCACCCTTCAAGAAACTGACCCCAGATAACTCTGAACAAGTCTCTGATTGGAATTAATTCATTTGATGACCGTTTTTAACAAAGGCTGTAGGAATTATTCTCCTTTTTCCTGGAAAACCAATCCAATCATGGGATGTCTGGTAACCAGCCTTTTTGAACCATTTTACCCGATTTAAAAATTACAGGTTGCATTTTGTGGTTTTTCTTAGGGACAACACAGTTAGGGTTTAGGCCATTTACAGATTGGTGCATCCACACCTAGAGGAATTTGGAGTTTCACCCATTTTTTTTTTTTTTCATTCATTATACTACATTTTTTGAAACGCATTTGCTTGCACTGCTGCTGGATTTTTGAAAGCTACGAATGTAACCTTATGCAAATTAAAGACACAAAGCATGAAAATCTTAGAGTGTTGGACTCATTTTCCTGATGGCATCTGAATGATACACACTCTTTGTCGAACTTATCCAGGAAGTGTGCTTGGTTCTGAGATTTTTGGAGGTTTTGAACGGTTACTTAGTTTGATTTTTGAACAGCATCCACACATGGCCGACTTATCCTTGCCTAGGAAAATTACCAGGTCTTGTACCAATTGCAAAACGTTAAATAGAGGAAGAGCAGCCATAATGCAGGATGCCTTATGGTAAACTTTGCGGTCACTGCTACTTAACTCTAAGAGCTGTGAGGTGAAATAGGGGTGCGTCCTGCAAATTAAAGTTGTTAGTGCCTGGTCGAATCTTTCTCAAACCCAGCCTAAGAGGGCCTGACCGTAGTATTGTTTTGGTAATACTCAGAAGTCTAGGGGGGTCCAATTACCGGTTAGACGAGGGCTGGAGGGGTGTTAAACCCTGAAACGAAAACATGGCATCCCTGGGTTCATGGAATGAAAGACCACAAGAAAGTGGCATACGTCAGGAAAAACTGACCGAGCGTCAAAAAAGTGATGTGCATCTGGAGGAACCAGACCGAGCGTCAAAAAACAGTGACGAAAAGATGGCGTCCATGGGTTCATGGATGAAAGACCACAAGAAAGTGACGTGCATCAGGAAAGACTGACTGAGCGTCAAAGAAGAGACGTGCATCTGCAAAATCAGACCGAGCGTCGACACAGGGCAACCTAAAGTACTGAAAGGGTTGCTATTGGCTGGTTGAAGCCCCCAGCCATGTACCCTGCAGTAACCACTAGGCTAGAGGGTGGGGTAGGGGGCTTACTGAGGACTACTGACCATAATCCAAGCAGTGAGCTAGTAGCAGCTAGTCTGTTCTCATCCCTGGATCAGGGAGTATAGCCGGGAGGCTTTGAGGAGCAGACACTCGAGACGACAAAAACGAGAAGAATGAGAACATGTGTTTTGTCCGGATCGAGAAGTGGGACAGAACCTCTAAGGATGGAGGGTCCCAGAAGAGTACGTGTTTGAGGTTGTACGGAGCGGGCAAGAGGGCTTAGGACATGCAGGCATATTACCCACACATAAGGAACTGGAAAATCAAAATGGATGTTAGATCAGAAACAAGCCAATCAGAGACAAGTCATGAGTTTAAAAAGACAAAGATAGCAGACGAAAGTTGGTCAGTCATTTCGGGCAGAGATGGAACACTGTTGTCAAGCCCTGAAGACTTGGATCATGAAGCATGTGACTTTAAGATCAGAAGCCCCACTGTGTCTTATGTCAAGAGACATTGACATAAAAGACATGTGTTTTAAAACCACATTAAAAATGTTACTAGAACTGCCTTCTTCCACCTGCGTAATATCACTAAATTTAGAAACATCTTATCTAAAAATGATGCAGAAAAATGTGTTCATGCATTTGTTACATCTAGACTGGACTATTGCAATGGTTTGTTATCTGGGTGTCCAAATACTTCTTTTTAAACGTCTTCAGTTGATCCAAAGTGCTGCTGCCAGAGTCTTAACTGGAGTTAGTAAGAGAGATCAAATCTCTCCAGTTTTAGTTTCTCTCCACTGGCTCCCTGTCAAATCCAGAATATAATTCAAAATCCTACTTCTAACCTACAAAGCTCTCAACAACCTAGCTCCATCTTATATTACAGATCTTATTGTTCCATATTTTGCTAACAGAGCACTCCACTCTCAGGCTGCAGGTTTACTTGTGGTTCCTAGAGTTTCCAAACACAGAATGGGAGGAAGATCTTTCAGTTGTCAGGCTCCTCTCTTGTGGAACCAACTTCCAGTTTCTGTCTGTGCAGCTGACACATTGTCCAGTTTGAAGACTGGGATCAAGACTTTCCTTTTTGATAAATCCTATAGTTAGGGTCGGGTTGGGTTTCCTGAGTTGTCCCTTAGTTATGATGCTATAGGCTTAGACTGCTGGAGGACAAACTGACTACATTTTTTCACTCTGCCACTGTCTTTACTTACTCTTTAAAACTACTTACTCGCTTTCTGTCCTTGACATGTTTTTGTCTTTCAGGTACACCTGCACCCAGGGCCTAATGTGTTAACTGATCAATGCCGGAACCCAAATAGCGGGCGGGCTGGCTTGGGGTGGGGGTGTCCTGGGGAAAGCACATGCTCACAAGAAGAGAACCTGACAAATTATTTGATGACATAAAATATATTTTGTTAGCATAGAAAAAAAAGAATAGAGTCCTAACATTCATTAAACATTAGTTCTGTATTTACAAAAGAAAGAAACACATCAAAAATGTGCTTTAACAAACTTGTCGATAAAACAAAAACATTTTTTCATTGCGAAAGAAGGCAGGGAAAGGGGGCAGGTATCACCCTTGCTGTGAGTTATACTCTGTGCTTGCGTGCTGTGGGTGACAAGCGTCCAGAGCATCATAAAAACTGCAGCGGAGGTGTTGGAGTTATTTATGTATTGTCTCAGCAGCAGAGGGGAGTGACACGGTTCAAGCACGGCTCCCAATATGGCAAGGCAGTCATAACTGTTCATAACTTTATTATTAGTAAGAATGAGAGTTGCTTGATCCAGGCATATCATTGCCAGAACGCACCCTAACAAAATAAAAGAGTTCCCGGATCTTGTTCTGGCAAGGTCCTGTTCAAATGAAGTCCTGCCGACACGTACACGTGGACCGACCATTCTGTGTTTGTTCGTGTCTCCTTTCTGTCCTCTCAACCCAGCCGGTCAAAGCAGATGGCCGCTTGTCCTGAGCCTGGTTCTACTCGAGGCTTCTTTCTGTTACAAGGGAGTTTTTCCTTTCCACTGTTGCCATTGTGCTTGCTCAGGATGGGAGACTGTGACAAAGTGAAGATTCAACTTGTCTGCTGCTTCCTTAGATAGAGAACTTTACTAATGGGCTTTTCTATGTACAGTACTGTACAGTAAGTGAATGTTCCTGTAAAGTGCTCTGAGACAACTTTGTTGTGATTTGATGCTATATAAATAAACTAATTTGAATTTAACTGAAAAAAATTGCTACTGCTTCAAAGAATGCTGGTCTTTATCAATGATACTAATTTGAGTCTAGATACAGGACATAATAAGTGTGTGGTCAAATACATACGTGTTCCCTTCAGGTACAACATGGCCTGCGGGGTCCAGTTTCTCCTCTGGAATGTGCTCTGGACAAGAAACAAAACAGTTTGATTTAGTCGTTTTATTTTTCCAGAACATGAACACTGCTCAGCGATCACTGGATAGTTGTGTAAAGGGAAATACCTTGGGCGTGCTCCACGACTGGGAGATATACGATGCCAGCAACCAGAGTGTGAGCACGTTGGTTAACGCCAAGCTTCTGAAACCCTGCGGGAGATTAGGGGATGTAGGAAAACACTTGAGATTCTCCAAGTAAAATGTTTTTAGGGCAAAATAAAAATAAAGTGTTCCAAAAGAGACAAATACAGAAACTAACATTTCTATGATAATAAAGAGTTAAAGCTGAGTTTTTAGAAAGATGCTGAATGGAAGTCTGAAGTCCTCACATTGTGACATATATGCAGTTTAATGTTTGCTTGAGTAAAAATAATTGTTTCCAATAAAAAAAATGTTTTAACAAGAGCAGTGATGTTAGTAGCCTTGCAAAGGACATGGAGAAATTTATTTAAAATGTTTTTGGGTTTTTTGCAAGAGTTTATTTAAGAAGATTCTGAGTGGGATTTTACTAAAGTAAAAGGTTTTGTTTGAAAGACAGTTTGAATGTCCAGAGGACCAGACTTAGCTTTTTTTAGATTTTTCCACCTGGATTATTGAGCATGCATCAGGGTGTTTTGTTAAGACAATTTTTAACTACCTCTGCTATGGTTTTAAATTTGCCTTCATTTAACTTTTAACTCAATTTAATTCAAATACTTTATTAATCCCAAAGAAAATTAAATGTTGTTGGACCCCCACGGAACAGGAGACATGAGGGGTGTTTGCCAGGAACCCCTCGAAACATGAGATGTGAGGCGTGTCCACCAGGACCCTCTCAGGACAGGAGACATGAGAAGCATTCGCCAGGACCCCCTCAGAGCAGGAGACATGAGGAGAATCTGTCAGGATCTGCTCGAGACATGAGAGCTCAGATTTTCTTTGGCAGGATCTTTAGAGATGAGATCTTCTGTGGCAGGATCAGGAGCTGATGTGGAATACGAGGACGTGGAGCTTGTATCTTCTGCGGCAGGACCAAAAGCTGACGTGGAGCCCGAGGATGTGGAGTTGGATCTTCTGCGGCAGGATCAGAAGGTGACGTGGAACATGAGGACGTGGAGCTCAGATCTTCTGTGGCAGGATCTTCCGAGACAGGATCAGGAGCTGACATGCAGCACGAGGAGCTTGGAGACGTAGAGCTCGGATCTTCTGCGGCAGGATCTTCTGAGACAGGATCTTCTGCGGCAGGATCAAGAGCTGACGTGGAGCACGAGGAACTTGGAGACGTGGGACTCAGATCTTCTGGAGGTGCCACACGCTTGGGAACCCTCTGAGGTACGTCTGGCTTGACACCCTCAGTTGATGTAGAGACGTCAGCGGACCTGGGACCCTCGGTTGCCGTAGAGGCGTCGGCAGACCTGGGACCCTCAGTAGATGGAGAGGCATCGGCAAACCAGGACCTTAAGTAGATGTAGAGGTATCAGCAGACCTGGGACCCTCAGTAGATGGAGAGGCATCGGCAAACCAGACCTTAAGTAGATGTAGAAGCATCAGCAGACCTGGGACCCTCAGTTGCCGTAGAGGCGTCGGCAGACCTGGGACCCTCAGTAGAAGTAGAGACCTCTGCAGAGGCAGCTGAGTCTTGGGCGGCTGAGTCTTTGGCAGTAGTGAAGATCTCGGCAGGCCTGAACAGACCAGGCAGGCAGCCTGGACGGGACATAGGACTTGGACAGGTCGTGAAGTCAGTATGGATAGTGGACCTGGGACAAGACGTGGAAGCAAGAACCCTTCAGGTGGACCAGGACGGGGAGTGGGACCAAGGCAAGCTGGACCTGTAGACTGAGCAGGACCCTCACAAGATACAGAGACTTCCAGCAATGTAGACACTCCAGAGATGGTAGTGGGAGCCATTACAGGAGCTATAGCAGGTGTGGGGTCCTCTGTAGGAGGAGTACGCGAGTCAGTGGCTGAAGAGTCTGGGACCGGAACGGGAGCAGAGTCTGGGACTTGGTCAGGGACAGAAAGGTCAGGTTCTGTTTTGAAAGTTCTTATACCAATAAGAAGCTGCTGGTACTCAGGGATTAAGATGAGACCGAGTTGGGAGTGTAAGAATCATTCTGCGAATGAGAGTATTGGGTCTAAACAGTCCAGGTTATTTTTAGCAGAGAACAGGAGACCTTTTAGAATCTGGTTTATTTGGGATAGTTCATTGGGTTGGAGCAGAGAAGTCTTGGATCCAGTCTTGAGAAAAGTTCTATGCAGGGGTCAGGGGTCAAGGTCCACCCTCACTGGAAACCTGGTGACGGGACCCGCCCTCGCAGAGACAACGGGGCTGGTTCCAGGTGTCTTAGTCTCGCCGAACTGAGCAGGTCAGCCAATCCACCCAGAGCTAGAACCTTCTTTTTTATTCGAGGACCAGGAGGGGAGGAGACAGAATCTCTACCTCCTGGCAGAGGCTTCTTTGTGCCGGCACGGGTCAGATCTGGAAACCGCCGCACCGGAACACGGTCTTCTCCATCTGCATGGGCTCGAGAGAACAGGTAAGTGAGGCTGAGGAACTCTGTCTGCTGGGTTCTGGTTTTGGTCGGTGCATACTGTTAGGGTTTTCAAGCTGAGCTGAGCAGGAATGAACCCATGTACAGACAGGACGCAGAGGCCATGAAGTATAATAAATAAATAAATACTTTATTAATAGAAATAAACAGCTGATGAGGCAGCAAAACATTTCCAGGTCAGGATGCGCGAGGGACACAGGAGGATACCAGACAATGCACCGACAAATGGTAAATGGTAAATGGAGCTTACTTATATAGCACTTTCCAGACACCCTATGAGGGGCCCCAAAGTGCTTTACAGTACCAGCCATCCACCCATTCATACACACATTCATACACCGGTAGCGGTAGTCTGCCATGCAAGGCGCCAGCCAGTCCTACAACTTGGGGTTAAGTGTCTTGCCCAGGGACACAAAGACACATGGTGTGGGAACTCGGGATTCGACCCTCCAACCTTCCGATCGGGGGACGACTGCCATTACCACTACGTCACGGCTGCCCCAAAAGACTGAGACAAGGACCAGGGCTTGTATACACAGACAAGACGAGACATATTACAAACATCTGGAGGACACGTGGGTGGAATTGATCAGGGTAAATACTGGGAGACATTAAGGAGTACAGACAGAAAAACTGACAGAGAGGTACTATCCTTACAGTTGTAGCTCATTATCCTGGTTTCATTGAGAGTTGTTATATACGCTGATGGTTGTGAGCAGGAAGGACCTCCCACAGCGGATCTGAAGAAACTGGCTGCAGATGTCGATCTGTCCACCCGGACCCAGCGGGCCTCTCGGTCCTCCTGGGCAGCAGGACCACCTGAATTTTGGGCAGAACTCCTCCC
>JBBPBX010097404.1:0-12864 GCA_038048925.1 Garcialebias charrua
TATATATATATATATATATACTACATACATACATACATACATACATACATACATACATACATACAAACATACATACATACATACATACATACATATGTATGTTTATATATATATATATATATATATGTATGTATATACTGTATATATGTATGTAAATATGTATATATATATATGTATATATGTATAGTATATGTAGGTTGCAGAAATCCTTACCACGCTCTTGCAATGTTTTAAATTCTTAAATCTATGTCATTTTAACAACATACCTACTGTTCTGTATATGTAGCTACTAAATTTTACTTACCAGGCTCTGCAGAACAGCAGCGACTCGGTTCCATTTCTGCAGACCTGCAGTGACAGAGCCCACAATCAATGTTCTAAACTCTTAAATCTACTAATTTTAACAACATACTTATATGTAGCTACTAAATTTTACTCAAAAGTAGTGACGGCGGGCTCCGGCTGGAGCATCGGACCTTTGGCAGCACGCATCCCCCTCGGAAGTTCTCGTGGGCCGGCTACCAGCTCTTAAGATTCACCGATGGATCTGGAGGTCTGGTTCTGCTCCAGTTCTGGTCCAATTCGGTGGGTTCTGTGCAGCTCTCTGCATCCACTGGGCACCGAAATCACTGTTATAAGCACCAATTTTTTCTGATCAGATCAACACTTTCCCTCTAGTATTTCAGCAGACAATAATGGGGCTTCTGGGCAGGGCACTGCTGGCTTCTGGGAAATGTAGTCGTTATGAGTAGGTAAACAGTGTAGGTTTATTGATCGAAAACTACAAATTGGCCAAGTAGCAAGGGACTACTGTATATCCCGTTGGTGTCAGAAGCATATGTAATGGACCTTACCAAGCTCCGCCCAGAAACGCCCCCTAAGCTCCAACATGGCTGCACGTCTCCCAAGCGCAGCTTTGGTGTCAATGGAAAATATGGCGTCGACTGACTGCAGGGTATTTTTGAGTCGAATAGTGTATCATTTCTGCCAGATTCCAACAAAATATCAGCCATGACAATGGACAGGGGAACCAACAAGTTCATGTTTTTTTTTGGACGTTATCAAGTTGTTTGATCCACGCGATGCCTCCAAACAGCGTGCGCGTCACCGCTAATGCTACCGTCTGATGGGGAAAACAGCAGCTCCTCACACGCTCAGGCTCAGCATTATTACAGCTGTGGACAGGATCACTGATGCCTATTGTCCTGCAAGGCTGGGTAAGTCAGGCATTCATGGTTTTGAGGGTTACTTTTGAAATCAGCGATTTCTATTGTTGGCAAAAGTTTGTGTGCCTTGGTCGCAAAGCTAATGCTAACTGTAATCTCCATTCATTCCTTAAGTGGTTGGTTAGCCGTTGCTGCTTTAGCTGCTAAACACGCCGACAGCGACTTTTGTGAGGGCTAACGAGCTCAGCCGTCCGGTGTGTTAGTTAAAATCCAGCCTTCGTGTCACGATTTTGTGCAGTTTTAGGTGAAATCGACAGTAGAGCTCGTTGTGTTAGCTAGCTCATGTGGCGTTAGCAGAGCTGTTTCTTCCCAACTTCCAGGACGTTCAGTGAACTGTGGCTTTCTCTCATCGTGACCGCGTGTTGTTAACTAGCAGGTTTCAAAAGCAGGTCAACCCTTCTCTGCTGGTGAAAGAAATAATTGTTCAGTTTTGTGGTCGTGAACAAGCTTTGATCCAAGCAAGGCATTCGGTTTCACATATAGGGAAACGGTGAATTTTACTTCCACAAATACGGTCAGGGTACCTGACATCTCCTGTACAGATACCCCACTGACGGTGGAGGAGCATTTTTCCAGCCCTGACGCAGAAAAAATCTGCACGTATGCTAGCTAGCAATGTAAGTAGCATGTGGTGCCGGTCTCACAAACGCTACCGTAGCGTTTGTTTTGTGAGACCGGCACGCACGTGGAAGCTGCGCTGTGACGTGTTATGGGTATTAGCCAATGAAACGCGGCCCTGTGGGCGGAGCTTGGTAAGGTCCATTCGCCCATGTCAACGCAAAACTTTCAACCTAATTAACATACCCAAAAGTTGCGTTTCCCCCACACAGTGTCCGTGTAAACAGGGCCTTATTCTACCCACAAATTACAAAGATCACCAGCCCTGGGCCATTAACACTTCTCCATGCGGTCAAAAACAAAGGTGTCGAGCCGTAGCTGAACAAAACATCTTCTTCAGCGCTTGGCCACACCTCCCAGGAAGAGTCACTACCACTGACGAATGGGAAGCCCTATCCTATCATGTGACCCAGCTCTAAACCAATATCTCGCCATCTTGTGTTCAATAATGGGTGGGTGCTTGAATGTTGGGATTTGTAGGCATGTAACTAAAACTATGTACATGTTCTACCGGAAAAGGAAATCAGATAGTGCTTTAACACAGTATCATTCTAAACAACAAAAGAAGATACACATACACAAAAAAACGATTATTATTATTAAGATACACATATTTAGCCATTTCATTAAGTTGTATTATCTGATAAAATTATACTTCTCTAGTTTGTTTTGTTTTTGCACTTAACTGAGAAAGAAAATCAAACATTTTAAGGTTTGGTTCATGATTTGTGTCATTAGTAACAAACTTGGTTTGTTTGCATCAAAAACAGAAGCTACCAGTTTATATGAGCTGACGTTCTCAACAACACAACAGTCGTTGAGCATCGGCTGCGTTCAGCCATCTGCTTTCCATTCACTGGAAGCACTTGATCCTTGCTAAGTGCTCCTCGGGGACTCTGCTGTGCAGAAAAGTCACCTTTTTATTTTACTTCAGGTTGAGATCTGATAAAGTCAGGGGCGCAACACACTCAGCAGCAAAAAAAATTAATTTTCATGCAATAAAATCAGCAAGAAAGACCGAACTGAAAACACAGCCTTAATCGCTAATCAAGTTTAACTGCAAGGACATTAACAGATTAAAAGTTCATTGCTTATGTTTGTTATCTGAGACCTTAGCTCTTGGCACATTGTCAGCATGACCTCTTAACAAGTTCCAGGTTTTTCAGCTTAAGGCGCTTCTTATGCGTCTGCTCTGAAGTTATCTCAACATCATGCAAACAATGTAAAAGGGCAACATTTTAAAGTAGCAGTTTCCTCAGTTAATGTAATCAAAAGACGGCAGGCACCAGAAACAGTCGAGGTCAAGTTGAGGTCAGGGACCCCAAGAACGCTTTGAGAAAAATGCTTGAAGGATTGAAAGAAAAAGAAATTAAATCCTTTCAAACAATTTCACGAACCGTTTGACAAACTGGCCTGAAGGCACTTTTTAGCTGCAATAAGCTTCATTTAGACAGTAAAAGCAGAGTTTTACATGAAGAACACATAAACAACTGTTAAGCATGGTGGTGGATTTGTCATGGTTTGGCAAAGAGCACTTTTACAAAGAAATTCTGGGCAAAAAAGAACCTAGAGTTACAGCTTTGGAATATTCTTGAGGCTTGGTCGTTGAGAATGTAAATATTTACATTTACAACATTAACACGGGGCATTTTCCAACTTATTTAAACATCCATTTTTTGAAGAGTGTAAATGTAGCAGCTAATCTTCTGGAACATTAACTGCAATCAAGTTTGCACGCTTGTATCAACGACTGTAGCAGGGGAAATATTTTAACCACTGCTATTTGCAGCTTCAAATTCAGAGCCAATCAGTCGGGTAGTGCTACGAAATGGGACTTTGACAAGAATGTCAAGCAGCATTGGAAGTGGAAGGAGCAGAAATGAGCTAAAAATGTGGAATTAGCTGAAGAAGCTAAATTTAGCACAAAACACTTAAATAGTAGCTGAAATAGCAGAAAAAGGAGAAACTAGCAGAAACAAGCTGAAAGGAGCATAACAAGCTGAAATTAGAGAAAGAAGTAAATTAGACTGAAAGTTGCAGAAATTATCACAAAAATTGGAACTTAACTGAAAACAGCTGATATTAGATAAGAAATGCTAAAAAGCTAACTGAAAAGAAAGTACAAGCTTAAATTAGCAGAAGGAACTGGAGAGAGCACACATTTTCCTTATTAGGTTGAAAGAAGCAGAAATGAGCACAAAAAGTGGACATTGTCAGGAAAAAGCTGAAATTACCAAAAAAAAAAAAAAAAACTGCTGAAAAGTAGCTAAAAAAAAGGCAGAAAGAAGCTTAAACTGCCAGAAGAAAGTAGAGCACATTTTTCTGAATTATGCTGAAACGTTTTAAAATGAGTGTAAAAAATGTGGAATTCGCTGTAAAGGCTAAAACTAGCATAAAACAGCTAAATGGTAGCTAAAATAGCAGACATAGTTGAAACTTGCAGAAATAAGCTGAAAGGAGCATAACAAGCTACATGTAATTCAATTAGAAGAAAGAAGTTAGAAGAAGCACAAAAATATTGCAGTTGGCAGAAATAATCTGAAAGGAGCACAAAACAGGTGAAAGTAGCTGAAAAAAATGTTTAAATTTGCACAAGGAAGCAGAAGCAGAACAAAAAGTGAAAGAAGCAGTAAAATGTTGTGAACAGATCTAAAGATATGTAAAATGAGCTCAATTCATTTTCTGAGGAAAAAAAATGTCAGAAAAGGCTAAATATTTCAAAAAGCTAAAGTTACACCAATACCAAAAGTCAGTCCTGAAAGAACTGAACCATTTGATCTACGATTTGTTGAAATAGCACCAAAATTTTGTAACGAGAAAGATGCAGAAAAATGAACGGAAGAAAAATGGATCTCAATAATGTGAATGCTTCATAATTTTTCACACAATAAATAGTAATACAATAAACCTGAAATTTGAAATATTGAAAATTGACCCTTAACAGGGATTTTAAATATACCGGTAGTAGGTAAATTATATTTTAGCTTTAACATTGTACTTTGTACATGAGATTACAAACACAATAAAAAAGAGAGAACTGTAGACATTTTATAAATCTGTTGTTCTCTAAAAGTTGTGTAGCTGCAACAGTGATGTCATAAGAAAATAAGTATTTACATTTGTTTTGTTCATGAACTTTGGATCACACTCATTTTATGCCTTTAGCAAAACAAAATGTTATATTTTTGTTAAGATGTCCAGTTAGTTTCTATTAATTCACACAATTCCCATGGAAAGTTTCTGATTTGAAATGTTTCAAATTCCCCATCTTAACACACAATAGAAAGATTCTGGAAAATCTCTGCTTCTGCTAATAGGATTTACAGATTATTTAAGATCCAGCTTTTTGAGAGTGTAAATGTAGCATTACAGGAAAATAAAGAATTGTAGACAGTATAATGAATAAATTACCTGTAATATCAGATTAAAGGTTTTTCAGAATGAGATGATTTCTTTATACTCCTTCATACTATTTAATTTTTACCTAGGGTGACCAAACTTTTGCACGTTCATCTGATCTTTATTTTTTAATTTTTACTAGAAACAAGATTTAGCACCTCGACTGTTCATGTCAATATTTATTTTACACAGCAACACAATTCCAGGAAACAGATAAGTTCAAGTTCGCACTGAGGAGACACTGCTTGTAATAATGTCCTGAGAGCGCACGCTGTAGCTGCACTCACATAGTGACATGTAGGAGGAGATGTATGAAGGCAACAGACCAAGAAGTGATTTAAAGATGAAAATGTACAAGTGAGAGAGTCTGCGTGAAGTTAATGATGTCCAGTTAACCAGTGAATACAGGGTGCAGTGGTGGGTACGGTAGTTACAGCCAGTTATGAATCTTAGTGCACCATGATAGTGATAGACAGCATCCAACATCTGCAAGGTGCTTGTTCGAGCATTAATGTAAATAATGTCACCATAGTCAATGTAGGGAAGGAAAGTCACAGTTACAAAAAGTTTCCTAGCATTCAGAGTTAGACAGGATTTATTTCTGAAAGAAAAAAAAGTTTAACTTTCAGTTTCCTTACTAGGTTTTACACATACAGTACTCTCTTAAAAGAGAGATGCAAATCGACCAAGATACCCAAATATGTATAGGAATCGACAAACTCAAAAGGGACACCATTTAAGGATAAAATCAGAAGAAGAACTGCTGGGACCGATTTCCTGTTTGAAAACAACATCCCTTTGGTTTTATCGGCGTTTAGGACAAGTTTGAGACAGAACAAATCTGACTGGATGATGTCAAAAGCAGATTGTAAAAGCTGGCAAGCCTTAGCAAATGTTTTAGCTCGACAGTAAACAACTGTGTCATCAGCATAGAAACGGATGCTCTGACCTACCTACTTTGTACATATATACATGAATATTTCTGTTCAGTGCTCTGAGACCACTTCTGTTGTGACTTAGTGCTAAATAAATAAACTGAATTGAACTGAATTGAATATTTATGGCAAATATAAAGAAATCTTACCGGAACACGTTGTCCCATTTCCCAGCATGCCTTCAGGGCATGGGCCACAGCGATACGAGCCAAAGCTGTTAAAGCACGGGACTCCTGGAAAACAGGTTTTCCTCTCACACTCGTTGATGTCCTCCAGGCATGTTAAACCTGCCGGAGCGCACACACACAAACTGTATTCCACCTCAGATAATTTAAACCACGGCATGCTGCTGACTTGAAAGGTATCTGATCATACCTCGCAGCCCTGCAGGACACTCACATCTGTACCCGCTGGATGTGTTGATGCACCTCCCGGCTGCACATGGTGCTGATAAACACTCGTCTACATCGCGGTGGCAGAGCTCACCATGCTTTCCGTCCCGACAAACACACAGGTACTTCCCACTGCCGGCAGGAAAGCTGACATCTGTCACACACGTGCCTCCGTTCAAACAGCCACATGGCACCACATCAATCTGTTACACATAATATAAATATATATATATATATATTATACTTTAATAACTTTAGACTGTATACAGTGTATATTGCTGCTCCACCTACATTACCTTCACCATAAAGGTGCTCTGGGCATCACACTCATCAGAGAGTGTGAAGCGAAACAAGTGTCTCGCCTGCCCAACCTCCTCCTCCTCTCCCCTCAGAAGTGATGGAACCCTCCACATGAGGAGGCCTGCAGGGGAGAGCACGGCCCCCTCCGGTCCATTCTCCAGCTGAAAGAGCAGCGCAGAACCCTCAGGGTCAGACGCCGCTAACTGAAAGACAAAATTCTCTCCGGCAAATGTCCGTAGGTTGATTTGAGGTTGGTGGAAAGATGGTGGCTCGTTGTCTAAAAAAAACAGATGGGAGAAACAGACTGTTCTGTAATTACCGGTATATTTCAAAGCAGCGATGATGCGATTCTCACCACCTTCTTATTTACTGTTCTGCACCTACAAGTGTTTGACGACAGCAGGTTCCTGTTCTGTAATAAACACTTTATCAGCGATCATGGCCAAAACAAACCCCAAGGCTATTTCTGGAAGGATCGTAAACCCAAATGTCCGTGTTTGGAAGGAGTTCTAGCTTGTCTTTCCAACTGCAATTACATGTAACTAATGGATGTTTCTCCAAGACCATGTAGCTTCCTGAGCAACATTATAATACAAGGAGGCTAAACTGACTTTGTGAAAGTAATCAATGGACCACACATTTACGATACCTGGAAAAATGTGCTTTCTGGGAGATTTGTTGGAAAACCCTTTTTAATAGCTTTTTCTTCTGGTTAGTAACCATATAAATAAAACTTGGGACCTCTTGTTTTATCCAAAGGCTTAAGATCAGGTACTGTATTTTTTTCCCCTTATAGGTCACACCATTCTGCATACATTTGCAAGTACTGTGACTTACACACCGAAGCAACTAATTTACGTTTTCCCCCCCATATTTGTAACCCAATTTTTGGCTCAGATCTGATGATTTCATTCTTTTTTTTTTTTTGGTTCATTTACCCTTTATTTATCCAGGTAGTCTCATTGAGCTACGAGAACTCATTTTCAAGAGAGACCTGTTTAGGGAGCAGATGGGGGTTAAGGGCCTTGCTCAGGGGGCCAGAGTGGGGCGAATGAGGGTGGAGGCAGGTGTGGGTGTTTCACCTTTTTCCACCCACATTTTTTTATGTTGTCGGTACCGGGGCTTGAACCGGTGAGGCCCACCGTCTCTAACCACTGCGCCACCACTCCCCAAAAACCCAGGGTCCAAAAACCCAGGGTCTCTACTGACCCTGATTTTTTTTAATCTGCTCAGAGACAGATTGTAATGACATTATGACCCGGTGCTGCAGGTTTAAACAGGGCCAGCAAATCTAACAAGAGTCTCCCAGGGATTCAATATCCGCAAAGAAAATAATTGTATATATTTGTTATTTCTTTATTGGCTTGCCACACCCTGTAGAAAGTCTTTGTGCACTGTATAATTTTTTCCTGACACATCAGACCACATAAGATCCATTAAGATCACATTTAGTCCCCCCACCCGCTCCCCTCCACGTGATAGACTGTGCTCCCGCATGTGAAGGCAGAGCCTAGGCCCTATATATTTGTAAAGTACCGGTAATGTGTCATTCGGCCCTCTCCTGGTCCAAGATCTCGCATGCATTGTAATGTATATGTGAGGCCAATGCTGCAAACTGTAACCTTTTCCTGCCTTGGTTTAATACAACTGGTAAAACTTAATTAACTTTTCCTTGATTTATTGAGATAGTGTGTGTTACTACTTCTGAGGAAGGGCCGAGCTGGGAGCCGTGTGAGCTGGTGGCGGGCCTAGGGTCCGAGATGAGGCCTGAGGCCTACAGCTAGCAACAGCTAGCTGCAGCAGTTCAGGGGCCCCACAACAACTCACGTTGCAACACTGACATGGAAAATATTGAACATTACCATTTTCGGCTGCTAGAGGACCCTCGACCAATATGGCAAGCCAGTTCCATCCATCCATCCATTTTCTTCCGCTTATCCGGGGTTGGGTCGCGGGGGTAGTAGCCTAAAGGCCCCGGTATAGCTCTGCGTACAGCAGTACGCCACTGTACGCCGTACGTACGCAGAGGCACAAACGTAGCCCTGCAGGGCATGTACACGCCAAGCTCAAATTTTACAAACGCGTACGCAAGCGCGTTGTCTCACAATAAACTGCCCGGCGCCGGACTGTTTTGTATGAGACACAAATGTATTTAATTCCCCTTCTTCATCCCTGATCTGGACTTTTCTTTAGTTTTTTTTTGCCAAAAGTCAAGTGATCGCTACTTCCTCCGCTGACTCCATGACTGAAATGATGAGGAAATGAATGAATTTGTCACGAGCGAACTAAACTCATGTCCAACGTGGCTGCGCGAGGCTCTACATATTTCCTGGTTGTTCTGGTGTGCTGGACCAGCGCTCCCTGTTTTTATTTTATTTTTTAGAACATTTTATTAACATATAAACACAGAACACAGCTGCGGCAGAAGCTGTGTGAAGTGCCTTTTTTTCCCCCACCCCACCTGTCAATCAATTCAGTAGGTGTGTCAGCAAATGACCAATCAGCTACCTCAATTTGTCCCGTAGGTAAACGCTCCGCCCTGCTGTTGCTCAAATGACGTCAAGTATTTGGAGCGAAAACGCGAGCATTAACGCGAGAACGAACGCAGAGCTATACTGTGAACTGCCTGTGCACAGCACGCACGCGTAGAGCGGCGTTCGGCAAAACGCAGAGCTATACCGGGGCCTTAAGTAAGGAGGCCCAGACTTCCCTCTCCCCAGCCACTTGTGCCAGCTCCTCCGGGGGAATCCCAAGGCGTTCCCAGGCCAGCTGAGAAACATAGTCCCTCCAGCGTGTCCTGGGTCTTCCTCTGGGTCTCCTCCCGGTGGGACATGCCCGGAACACCTCACCAGGGAGGCGTCCAGGAGGCATCCTAACCAGATGCCCGAGCCACCTCAACTGGCTCCTCTCGATGTGGAGAAGCAGTGGCTCTACTCCGAGTCCCTCCCGGATGACTGAGCTTCTCACCCTATCTCTAAGGGAGAGTCCAGACACCCTGCGGAGAAAACTCATTTCAGCCGCTTGTATCCGAGATCTCGTTCTTTCGGTCACAACCCAAAGCTCATGACCATAGATGAGGGTGGGAACGTAGATCGATCGGTAAATTGAGAGCTTTGCCTTTTGACTCAGCTCTCTCTTCACCACGACAGACCGGTACAGCGCCCGCTTCACTGCGGACGCTGCACCTATCCGCCTATCGATCTCACGCTCCAGTTTTCCCTCATTCGTGAACAAGACCCAGAGATACTTAAACTCCTCCACTTGGGGCAGGACCTCCTCCCCGACCTGGAGAGGGCACTCTACCCTTTTCCGGCTCAAGACCATGGCCTCGGATTTGGAGGAACTGATCCTCATCCCGGCCGCATCACACTCGGCTGCAAACAGCTCCAGTAAAAGCTGTAGATCACGACCTGATGAAGCCAATAGGACCACATAATCTGCAAAAAACAGAGAAGCAATCCTAAGGCCACCAAAACTGATCCCCTCAACACCTTGGCTGCGCCTAGAAATTCTGTCCATAAAAGTTACGAACAGAATCCAAAGGGCAACCTTGGCGGAGTCCAACTCTCACCGGAAACAAGCCTGACTTACTGCCGGCAATGCGAACCAAGCCAGTTGTCTCATTAATAGGTAAAAGTGGCCGTTAATGAGATACTTGGCTTGCCATACAGGCCACCTTCGTCTCACTCTGGAACTCCTGGAGCAAACATGAAACCAGCCTGGGCGGCGCAGTGAAATGCAGCTGATTTGACCATTAAAGTGCATTTATTAAGGAAAAGTTCAACTGAGACACACCTTTACTACACTGCTGATCATTCAAATAATTGTTTTCAGGTCGTTATCTTGTTAAATTTTGAAGAAATGCACAGCGAGCCCTCCCTTTGCGCACTCCCCCTTCTGCAAATCGATTTTTGAAATGCAGTTGATTTGACCAATAGTGCATTTATTAAGGAAAAGTTAAACTGAGAAACACTGCTATAATGTTGATCAAACACATAATTATTTTTAAGTGTTAATCTTGTTCAATTCTTGTTAAAGTCCTCCCGTGCACGCTCCCGCGACCGCCATTTGATAGCCAATTGATTTTTGGCAAAACACTGGCCCACATTTTCTGGCGGTCAGCAGTGACGCATAATAGATACGACTTATATGACGAAGCGACTTATTAATGCTTTTTTCCACTTTATTAGACATATTTGGACTGATGTGACTTATACGGTAGAAAGTACAGTAGTCATGGATGTTGTCTAACAAAGTTTAAAAAATATATATAAGTTTTTTAATGGTTTTGAAGTTTGTCTTTGGGCATTGAGAGGCCAGATGAAAATTGTCCAAAGATCAGTTCTAGCTCTAAGAAGCCTGCTACGGGATCATGTTTCCTCTGCAGATGTTAGCTCACAGTGGGTGTTAAACCAGAAACACCTTACAAGTTTGATGGTTTTATACAGTAGTAAGAAAATGACAGTTATTTCTGGAAAAGAGCAAAAAGAGTATTGAAGTAATGTGATCATTTCTCTCTCTCTAAAATAGTACAGTACAGTATATTATTAAAAAAGGTAAACCTATTTTATTTGCTTATTGTGGTCCTTCATAGTTTTTATTATTATTGTTATTATTAGTTTATTTGACAAGGACAATGCACACAAACATAGAACAGAACAAGTCTGTGACTGATGTGTTGCCCAAAGATTATATAGCTATAGGTAAATTGCAACTCCAGTCCCTGGTTGGGCATTTCTACTAATTAAAATACATATAATTTATCAATTAAAATACTGTAAGAATACATATGTATTCATGCCTACATATTCATGTACAGGTAATCAACCTTACAACCTCCAAATTCATATAATAAAAACTCTACATTAAAATATGAACAATTTAAAAATCTAGGTACAATAAAAATACAAACATTTTCCTCTCTACAAGTTTCAAAGTCAAAGTCAAAAGTCAAAGTCAAAGTCAACTTTATTGTCAGAACTGTAATATGTACAGGACATACACAGGATTGAAATTGCGTTTCTCTCAGTCCCTCGATGCAACAGTAACCATTTAAACACTAAAACACTGAAACATTTAATAAATATAAGCATAAAATAGTAAAAGTGTAACCAACCTTAAACCAACCTTGCAACCTCCAAATTTTTATTAATATCCTTGCACATCCTCAAGACCTCCCCATCTTCACACATTCAGCTAACATACTAAAAATTGTAAATTCTCACTAACACATACACTCCCACAAAGACTTTCTCATCCATGAAATCTGAGTATTAAAAAGGTTCATCAGAAAATTCAAGTTTTGATGAGGCTAATTGTTGGTTCAGTTGGTCAAAACTTCCAGTGTGATTATCGGTCTGTGCTGCTGTGTATCAACCATGTGATTTACCCCCCCACTTTGTTCCACTTAAGAGTGGTTAAATGGATCAGGGCATGCTGGAAAATCTCCTTTGAACTGCTGATGGTGATAAACAGGATCACAGTTGGACTCCTACCATGGCAGCAGCCAACCATGACTCCCGACTTCCACTAAGGCCCTGTTTATATTTGAACAATCTCTGAAAACTTCACGTTTTTTTTTTCTTCTTCTATTTTTGATTGCTGCAAATCAACACAAGAGAAACACACTTGAGTAAAGCTGTAATCATTCAATCTGCTATTGGGCTGCCAGAAAAGAAATGACCATTTGTTGCATTGTTGCTTTAAATTTATTGTTTTACTACACAAATGTATGTGCTGAGTGAGAATGCTTCAGTCTCAAGCATGAAAACATTTACCCAGTTTTGCCAGATCTCGCAATAGAAACAAGCAACCAGTTATATGAAAACAAGCCCCCAAAAAAGCCCAACTGGCAACCCACCACATTGTGTAAAACAGATTTAATAACGTTTAATAAAACGATATAAACATACATTTAGTATGGCATTGCACATAATCAACAGCAAAATTATGCTTAACACTTTGAATAACATGCTTTTATGTCAAAAATCGTAT
>JBBPBX010097405.1:0-12864 GCA_038048925.1 Garcialebias charrua
GTTGACTCTGTTCCTGTGTCAAATAAGCACGAGATCCTGAACTGTTTCAATAAACATTTTGTTGCTTCTAGTTCATTATTTGACACAGTTACAAACGGAAAATCAGCCACTTTATCTAATAATCAAACTTCTACAAATCAAATCCCTCCTACAAGTCAACCATCTGTTAATCACACCTTCTCTTTTTCTCTGTTCTCAGTCAGTGAGGTAAATAAACTGTTAAATGATCTTGATCCAAAAAAATCTGCAGGTCCAGATGAACTTCCACCTTATTTCTTAACACTGGCAAACCCAGGGGAAAAAAAAACACTAGAACTGCCATGAGTTTGTCAAAATGACAATTCTTCCATTAGGTGTCATGAGCCTGGGGGTGGATATCTTTGTTTTTGGGTAAACATCCCCTCCTGAGAATCTTCTCCCAGCATAATCTTCTCCAGTAGGTCAAAACAAAAGATCCCCCTCACACAAAGAACATTCATTTACATACATCCCCCACAAATTAACCACACATTCCAACAGCATTTCCAACTTGCTTCTACAGAGAGAGAGAGTTGTTTTCACCAGAGACTGCTCTGTAGGTGGGGGGGGGGTTCTTACAAGCTTTGATCAAAAATAATGTTACACTGAATTTTATTTTTTTATTTTTTTTCATTCAACCTTTATTTAGTCAGGTAAATCTTATTGAGCCTCGAGGCCAATGAAACACATACATTAAACAATAAACAATAGAAAAGTAGCAAAAACATCCATCCATCCATCCATCCATCCATCCATCTTCTTCCGCTTATCCGGGGTCGGGTCGCGGGGGTAGCAGCCTAAGTAGGGAGGCCCAGACTTCCCTCTCCCCAGCCACTTGGTGCAGCTCCTCCAGGGGAATCCCAAGGCGTTCCCAGGCCAGCCGAGAAACATAGTCCCTCCAGCGCGTCCTGGCTCTTCCTCTGGGTCTCCTCCCGGTGGGACATGCCCGGAACACCTCCCCAGGGAGGCGTCCAGGAGGCATCCTAACCAGATGCCGAGCCACCTCAACTGGCTCCTCTCGATGTGGAGAAGCAGCGGCTCTACTCCAAGTCCCTCCCGGATGACTGAGCTTCTCACCCTATCTCTAAGGGAGAGTCCAGACACCCTGCGGAGAAAACTCATTTCAGCCGCTTGTATCCGAGATCTTGTTCTTTCGGTCATAACCCAAAGCTCATGACCATAGATGAGGGTGGGAACGTAGATCGATCGGTAAATTGAGAGCTTTGCCTTTTGACTCAGCTCTCTCTTCACCACGACAGACCGGTACAGCGCCCGCTTCACTACGGACACTGCACCTATCCGCCTATCGATCTCACGCTCCAGTTTTCCCTCATTCGTGAACAAGATCCCGAGATACGTAAACTCCTCCACTTGGGGCAGGACCTCCTCCCCGACCCGGAGAGGGCATGCTACCCTTTTCCGGCTCAAGACCATGGCCTCGGATTTGGAGGAACTGATCCTCATCCCGGCCGTATCACACTCGGCTGCAAACCGCTCCAGTGAAAATTGTAAATCACGAACTGATGAAGCCAGTAGGACCACATCATCTGCAAAAAACAGAGAAGCGATTCTAAGGTCACCAAAACAAATCCTCTCAACACCTTGGCTGCGCCTAGAAATTCTGTCCATAAAAGTTATGAACAGAATCGGTGACAAAGGGCAACCTTGGCGGAGTCCAACTTTTACCGGAAACGAGCCTGACTTACTGCCGGCAATGCGGACCAAGCTATTTATATATATATATATATATATATATATATATATATATATATATATATATATATATATATATATATATATATATATATATATACAGGTAGTCCCCGACTTACGAGCGCTCTGACCTACGAGCATCCGGACTTACGAGCTGGCAAATTTTTGGAAAAAACGCAAAAAATACTGAGTTTTTCTGTGTTTTTTCACCACAGTCCGTTAGCTAAACTTGTGGACACACGTTTCCGATCATTTTTATGCACTCATAAGCGGTTTTTCGATGAAAAACGAGTGTTTGTAGTCGCGCTAGCAAAACCGTTCCAACTTACGAGCGAAATTCCGGACTTACGAGACACGTGGCGGCCGTTCCAAATTACGAGATTTCCATGTTACGAGCGCCTCGTTGTAACGGAACTCGCTCGTAAGTCGGGGACTACCTGTATATATATAATATATATATATACTTATAAATATATATATACATATATACATATATACATATATATATATATATATATATATATATATATATATATATACATATATATATATATATATATATATATATATATATATATATATATACATATATATATATATATATATATACATATATATATATATATATATATATATATATATATATAATATATATATATATATATATATATATACATATATATATATATATATATATATATATATATATATATATATATATATATATATATATATATACAGGTAGTCCCCGACTTACGAGCGCTCTGACCTACGAGCATCCGGACTTACGAGCTGGCAAATTTTTGGAAAAAACGCAAAAAATACTGAGTTTTTCTGTGTTTTTTCACCACAGTCCGTTAGCTAAACATGTGGACACACGTTTCCGATCATTTTTATGCACTCATAAGCGGTTTTTCGATGAAAAACGAGTGTTTGTAGTCGCGCTAGCAAAACCGTTCCAACTTACGAGCGAAATTCCGGACTTACGAGACACGTGGCGGCCGTTCCAAATTACGAGATTTCCATGTTACGAGCGCCTCGTTGTAACGGAACTCGCTCGTAAGTCGGGGACTACCTGTATATATATAATATATATATATACTTATAAATATATATATACATATATACATATATACATATATATATATATATATATATAATATATATATATACATATATATACATATATATATATATACATATATATATATATATATATACATATATATATATATATATATACATATATATATATATATATATATATATATATATATATATATATATATATATATATATATATGTATATATATATATATATATATATATATATATATATATATATATATATATATATATATATATATATATATATATATATATATATATATATATATCACACACTTTATGGTATTGTAGGCCATTGCATTAGGTAATACATTCAGCAATTACTTTTACTTTAATACTTTAAGTATTTTTAAAAGCAAGTACTTATTTACTTTTACTTAAGTAAAAATATTAATATGGTACTTCTACTTTTACTAGAGTATATTTTTGTCTGTTTATTTGCACTTTTACTTAAGTACAGTGTTTGAGTATTTTCTCCACCACTGGATTTACCTGACTATATAAATATGCCCCAAGGCCTCCTCCCCGCCAACAGATTGGAATGGCCTCATATACATACCAATGGCTTTAAAAATGCTAATTCAATTTGTCAGTTTGACAATCCCATGGGTTGCATAGGTAGAATTGTCATTTTGACAAAAACTGGTAGAGCTAGTGTTAAGGCTGGCTGCTCATATCATCACAGTCCCTGTGACCCACATCTTTAATCCGTCCATAAGCCAAAACACCATTCTGGATGCTTGGAAAACAGCCTTTGTTCTTCCTTTGCTGAAGGGAGGTGATCCCACCTCACTGAACAATTATCGACCGATCTCTAAACTCTGCATCTTAGCCAAGGTTCTAGAAAAACTGATAAACTCTCAGATCAAAAATTATCTGGACTCATTTAACATCTTACCTCTCCATCAATCTGGTTTCAGGAAAAAACACAGCACAACAACTGCTTCTCTGAAGGTTCTGAATGATGTTGTTGAAGCATTGGATGCTAAGGACTATTGTGCTGCACTTTTCTTAGACCTGTCTAAAGCTTTTGACACTGTGGATCATAACATCCTGTGTCATAAGCTCTCAGAAATCGGTTTCTCTGATCACACCATCGGTTGGTTTTCTAACTATCTTTCCAATCGGAGGCAATGTGTTCAACATAACGGTACTTCTTCCAGCTATTTAACAGTTAAAAATGGTGTACCACAAGGCTCAGTTTTAGGACCCACTCTCTTTACAATCTACATAGCTAATGTAGGTCACTGCATCCCTGATGCATCCTTACATTTCTATGCTGATGATACAGTTGTTTACTGCCGAGCTAAAACAGTTGCTAAGGCTTTCCAGTTACTGCAATCCGCTTTTGACATCATCCAGTCAGATTTGTTCCGTCTCAAACTTGTCCTAAATGCTGATAAAACAAAAGGGATGTTTTTTTCAAATAGGAAGGCGGTTCCAGCAGATCCTCCTCTGATTTTATCTTCAAATGGTGTCCCTATTGAGTTTGTTGATTCCTATAAATATCTGGGTATCCTGATCGATTCACATCTCTCTTTTAAACTCCACGTGGAAAACCTAGTGAAGAAACTGAAAGTTAAACTGGGTTTCTTTTTCAGAAACAGATCATGTCTATCACTGAATGTTAGGAAACGCCTTGTGTCTGTGACTTTCCTTCCCTCCATTGATTACGGTGACATTCTCTACATGAATGCTCCTACAAGCACCCTGCGGATGTTGGATGTTGTCTATCATGGTGCACTAAGATTCATAACTGGTTGTGATTATCGTACCCACCACTGCACCCTGTATTCACTGGTTAACTGGACATCATTAACCTCACGCAGACTCTTCCACTGGTACATTTTCATCTTTAAATCACTTCTTGGTCTGCTGCCCTCATACATCTCCTCCTACATGTCTTTACGTGAGTGCAGCTACAGCGTGCGCTCTCAGGACATGATTACCTGCAGTGTTCCGTCAGTGAGGACTGAACTTGGAAAAAGGGCCTTCTCCTACTCCGCTCCTGCTTCATGGAATATCTTACAAAAAGATCTGAAGCTCTCGACCTTGACTTCTCTAAATGGTTTTCAGAATCTGTTGGAATCCTGGCAAAAACCAATGCAGATTTGTTCCTGTCTTTGATTTTATACATCTACCTTATAATGTTTTGCTAGTTTTTTGATACTTTGTTAAAAAAAATAAATAAATAAATAAATAAATGTTTTTCTCTTTTGTTTTCTATTGTTTATTGTTTGTTTGTTTGTTTATTGTTTAAGGAAATTCTACCATTGCTGTTCATTGTTCTTTAGTTTTAGCAGGTCGCTTTTGTAAATGAGCCCATGAGGTTCAAAAGATTTACCTGACTAAATAAAGGTTGAATGAATGAATGATTATTTTTATGTTTTAGTTCAATTTTTAGTGTATTTGCGATCGCTCCCAACGCGCAGCCGGCATAAATTAAACGAGCAGACCCCCGGCGTAGGGACCCGCGGCAACGGGACCCTCTTCTGGCGCGATGGAGCGGAGCTTCAATTGTACAGCCTCGCTGCTGCCTCGAAGCAGCCTCGCAGCAGCGAGGACCTTCTCCTTACGGATTAATTTACGGGAGACACTTGGTGAACTTTGTGTGTCTTGACTGGAACAGCGATAACTCCCAAAATCGCTGCGTGCAACGAGCGGAGCTGGCGAACACCGGAAGAGGAACAAGCTAACATTAGCATCGGATTCGGGTGGTCTCATGCTAAAAGGAGCAGCAAATTGCGGCGCGCTCAGACGGGTTTCGGTAAGTTATCTTAAGCTAACACTAACAGTAAGTCAAATGAGTAATAAAAAAAGAGCTAATTTTAAAACAACAACACATTACAGATACTGGCTGTGCAGAGGGCGTAAACAGATCTTTGAAGGGCGTGGACTTCAGAACTCAGTATCAGAAACCGGTCGTTCAAAACGAAAGTTAAAAATGGCAGAATTAAAAAGGGTATAATTAATTATCTAAGAATTATTTTGTGTATTAAAATGAATTAATATTGTCAAGATAGCACACAGACATAACATAAAATTTTAAATACTTACATGTGATCCCCTTTAAAAGTTTTGACCACGTGTGTGCGTGTGGAGCGTAAGGAAGCTGGGGGAGCTCGGACGGGTGCAAGAGCTAATGCTAAAAGACGAAGGCAGGCTTTGACCAGCTCAAAGTAAGAAATTATATTTTTTATTTATTGTACAGTATTAATTTACTGTACAGTACATGTAAAGTTCTGTGCATGTTTATGGCCTAGTATGTCTGCTTGTTCAGTCTCATGCCGTTAAATGTGTGCGGCGCTCCGTTAGCGGTATAGCCGCGACCTATGTCAGAAACGCGGACCTACGACAGGCACGTGTTTTTGGTCCGCGAGGTACGACATCATCGACCTAAGTCACACCCGTAGGTCCCAATCCGACGTAACTAGAGGGTTTCCTGTATCTCCTTTTACATATTTTTATCTTGGAAATCTTAACTTCATGTTTTTAAGGATGAATAGTTTGCTTTTATTATGCTGTACTTTTTAGTAATGTTTTATGTATTTTGTTTTGATGGTACTTTTTATTCTGTTTTATAGCTGTATGAATGTGCTGGCTGTCTCATCACCTCTACCTGTTGTAGATGAATTGCCCCTTGGGGACCTAATAAAGTGAACTTGAACTAGCTGTACCACCATCCTTATGTTAGCTAGGTTCACCAAACCTGTGGGCAACAGGCCAGGATTCAGCTCAACATCACCTGCCAAAAGTAATACTACTGCAATGTGAGGAATCCTCAAGAATGTGATCTTTGCAGATAACATTCAAATCTGTAATGAAAGTAAAGAGCAAAGGGAAGAGAGCTCAGAGGTAGGGACTAGGTGGAAGAGAGACCAAAAAGGTAGGGAGCAAATGGAAAAAAGCCCAGATGAACGGACAGGTGGAAGAGTCTAGAGGTGGCATGGTAAAAGTCAGTAGAAGCAAAACAGAACAGATGTATGGATGAACGTGAGACTGACAGGTGTAGCAAAGTAGGACACATGGATAGTAGTCCTCCCCTCCATTGATTACGGTGACATTCTCTACATGAATGCTCCAACAAGCACCCTGTGGATGTTGTCTACCATGGTGCTCTAAGATTCATAACTGGCTGTGATTATCGTACCCACCACTGCACCCTGTAGTCACTGGTTAACTGGACATCATTAACTTCACACAGACTTTTCCACTGGTACATTTTCATCTTTAAATCACTTCTCGGTCTGCTGCCCTCATACATCTCCTCCTACATGTCTTTACGTGAGTGCAGCTACAGTGTGCGCTCTCAGGACATCATCACCTGCAGTGTTCCGTCAGTGAGGACTGAACTTGGAAAAAGGGCCTTCTCCTACTCTGCTCCTGCTTCCTGGAATATCTTACAAAAAGATTTGAAGCTCTCGGCCCTGACCTCCCTAAATGGTTTTAAAAATCTTTTGGAAACCTGGCAAAAACCATTGCAGATATGTTCCTGTTTTTGATTTTGTACATCTACCTTGTGGTGTTTTGCTAGTTTTGATACTTTGCATTTCACTTTCTATTTCTCTCCTACGTTTTTTTTTTTTTTTTCTGTTGTTTGTTGTTTAAGGAAATTCTACCATTGCTGTTCATCATTCTTTAGTTTGTAGCAGGTCGCTTTTGTAAATGAGCCCTCGAGGCTCAATGAGATTTACCTGACTAAATAAAGGTTGAATGAATAGGGAGACGGAGAAAGATTTATTTTGAAAACAAATAAAGGGAGCAGCCCAAAGACTATTCTTGGTGACAACTCATTCTACATCACTTCTTATGTAAAAATAAAACAGAACTTTGATTTTTTTTTATTAAAAAGGACACAGAAAAATTACATGTAGTTCAAACATCAATAGAATGTTGCCACAAAACAGATGCATAACTGAAGCAATTCTACATTAAACTAATAAATCTGATGATTTTTTGTTTAAATGAGCAGATAGGGAATAGTTTCAATTATATTTTATCTGACAGACATTTCTATGGTAATTACCAACACAATACTGCATACTACGAGTATGAAGACTAATGAAACTACAATGCTATTGGTAAAAGTAAAAATAAGACAGAGAACCACACCTCTGCACTCTTCTCTTAGATCATGGCCAACTCCCACTTCTCTAGAAACTCTTGCAGGTTCAGATTGAAAACATCAATTCCTTTTGGAGACAGGTGAACGCCGTTGGCCCGGTACAGACCCGTGTTTGTGCCACATCGGATATTATCGTGGCTCAAAGAGACGCCATTCAGCTCCGACACAATGCTCTGGATTCTACGATTCACAGTGGTGCGCACCAGATCAACTTCATGGCTATCTGGTGAATGGCGCCACACCCTCCGAGGTAGGATATTGGACCATACCAAGGCACAACTTGGGAAGATACTCCTTATGGAGGTCAGGTCGTTCTTGACAGAGGCTAGCAGGTTAGTGGGGCTCTCAGTGCACAGGTCGTTGCCACCCAAGTGGATAATGAGGACATCAGGATTAGGCCAAGTGATCTTCAGCTGGTGAAGCTGGGGCAGAAGCTGAGACCATGTCATGCCCTGGATGCCCTTCCACCAGATTGTCACCTTGCTGGGGTCCATGCCCAGCTGCATACCTACCTCCGGAGACTTGGCTCGTGACTCAGCCCAGTAAATAAGCGAATGTCCGCAGATCCAAACATTCATGGGCTCACTGCTGCTTGGTTTGCCTAAAAAAAGTTTCAACAAGACAGTTCTGTAAGAAACGGCTTCAGTATCAGAATCACTACACTTGAGGCATTAACTGATTTCACAAAGATCAGAGTACTCTGTAGAGCCAAGATGGTAGGGATGAGGCAGGAAATGGGGCAAGATTCAAACAAAGAAGCTGATGGAGAATAAACACCTATTAGGATCAACTACTGAGCTGACCAATGATAAGCCCAAACAGCAGAATGACGGAAGGAAATAAGATGACTGGTGCCTAATCTGACAGCTTTACCTTACTTTTTCACATTCTAGCATCTTTAAATTTTCTCAACTTCATCCATTACCACTGAAAGAAACAGGAGCATTTGGAAAGATGTTCTGCTGTAAAAAGGCCAAGGCAGGGAAGTAGTTCTTGGAAATATTCCTGCCAAAATTCTAAAATGAGTCCTGATCAAGAGTACATGTTGGGCCAAAAGTTTAAGCCTCTAGACCAGATCAAATTAAGTTTTAACCCCCAAAAAACAATGGAGACACTACTGGCCCACTGTACTGTTAATATTGGTAATGTAAATACTGATGAGAGCAAGTGTTGGATGCAACAACAACAAAAAAATCAACCATAACCGAGTGGATCTGTGAGTAACTCATCAAGGTTATGTCCTACAGTGAAAATAAATACAAAAGTGTCATCTATCTATCTATCTATCTATCTATCTATCTATCTATATCTATCTATATCTATCTATCTATATCTATCTATCTATATCTANATATATGTATATATATATGTATATATATGTATATATATATATATATATATATATATATATATATATACAAACCGGATTCCAAAAAAGTTGGGACACTAAACAAATTGTGAATAAAAACTGAATGCAATGATGTGGAGATGGCAAATGTCAATATTTTATTCGTAATAGAACATAGATGACAGATCAAAAGTTTAATCTGAGTAAATGTAACATTTTAAAGGAAAAATATGTTGATTCAAAATTTCACAGTGTCAACAAATCCCCAAAAAGTTGGGACAAGTAGCAATAAGTGGCTGGAAAAAGGAAATTGAGCATATAACGAACAGCTGGAAGACCAATTAACACTAATTAGGTCAATTGACAACATGATTGGGTATAAAAAGAGCTTCTCAGAGTGTCAGTGTCTCTCAGAAGCCAAGATGGTAAGAGGATCACCAATTCCACCATTGTTGCGCAGAAAGATAGTGCAGCAATACCAGAATGGTGTTACCCAGCATAAAATAGCAAAGACTTTTAAGTTATCATCATCAACCGTGCATAACATCATCAAAAGATTCAGAGAATCTGGAACAATCGCTGTGCGTAAGGGTCAAGGCCGTAAAACTCTACTGGATGCTCGTGATCTCCGGGCCCTTAAACGTCACTGCACCTCAAACAGGAATGCCACTGTCAAGGAAATAACAGAATGGGCTCAGGAATACTTCCAGAAAGCATTGTCAGTGAACACAATCCACCGTGCCATCCGCCGTTGCCAGCTGAAACTCTACAGTGCAAAGAGGAAGCCATTTCTAAGCAAGCTCCACAAGCTCAGACGTTTGCACTGGGCCAGGGGTCATTTAAAATGGAGTGTGGCAAAATGGAAGACTGTTCTGTGTCAGATGAGTCACGATTTGAAGTTCTTTATGGAACACTGGGACGCCATGTCATCCGGACCAGAGAGGACAAGGATAGCCCAAGTTGTTATCAACGCTCTGTTCAGAAGCCTGCATCACTGATGGTATGGGGTTGCATGAGCGCTTGTGGCATGGGCAGCTTGCATGTCTGGAAAGGCACCATTAATGCAGAGAACTATGTTCAGGTTCTAGAACAACATTTGCTCCCATCTAGACGTCTTCTCTTTCAGGGAAGACCCTGCATTTTTCAACAAGATAATGCCAGACCATATTCTGCTGCAATCACAGCATCATGGCTACGTAGGAGAAGGATCCGGTACTGAAATGTCCAGCCTGCAGTCCAGGGGCCTCATGTATCAACCGTGCGCACGTACAAAAACCGTGCGCACGTCACTTTCCACGCAAAACCCCGTATGTATCAAAACTGAACTGAACGTGAATATCTGCGCACCTCCACGCAAGCTCCCCTGTTGGCGTACGCACGTTTCTGTGGTCTTTGTTCCTTTGGCGACACTTACAGGTGATTCTGAGAAACTGTGTCCATGATGTGAAAACAATCATTAATCCCACCAAACACACATGATTAACGATTATTACATCCACATGGACGCAATTAGATGAGTGGATATAAAAGCATGCGCCAAATAGTGGCAACTATATTGACAACAATGAGATGTGATTTCTTTAAATAAGAAGTTAACCAAGCTGTACCAATATGCCTACGTTTAGGTCAGTGTGTAGCGTGCTTGCCTTTAGTTCCAAAGGTCATGAGTTCGAATCTCGCATGGTACAACGTTTTTCTTTTTTTTTTTCCTTCCAGATTTAAATACACATGAAAACTATTTACAAAACAAGAAATCGTCTGCTTCCTTTCATTTCATGTATTGTTCTATTTCTTGTTGTTTCATTAAATAGTTTTCCTGTGTTCTTTGAATCTGGAATAAACAAAATAAAAAAAACGTTGTACCATGCGGGAGTCGATCTCACGACCTTTGGGACGAAGGGCGTGCGCGCTCACCACTAACCTATACAGGCATGTAAGAGCAGCTTGGTCAACTTCTTATTTAAAAGTGGATGGTTTGTTTTGCGCTGAGCGTGCCAAATAAAGCCTTTTTCCGTGCTTCTCTGCCTCACTCAGAAGTGATTCCTGTTCACAGTCCGTGAAGTTCCTCTTTTTTCCACGTTCCGACATGATTTGCAATGGAGCAGAGACGACATTCCTGTCGTGCATGGCATATTTAAATGACTTTGCATATTTATACGGAGGCGTGTCAAAGGCGGAGTCGGCCACTCTCTCATGTGCGCTCAATTCCACGTTGATTGTGATGTACAAAAGGAATGTGCGTGGATACCGGTGTACGCACAGTTTGATAAATCTGGATTTTTTTGTGCGTAGACACTTTTCTGGATTTGACCGTACGTCACTTTTCAGTAAGAAATCCACGCAAGTCTTTGTACATGAGGCCCCAGATCTTTCACCTATAGAGAACATTTGGTGCATCATAAAGAGGAAGGTGCGACAAAGAAGGCCCAAGACGATTGAACAGTTAGAGGCCTGTATTAGACATGAATGGGAGAGCATTCCTATTTCTAAACTTGAGAAACTGGTCTCCTCTGTCCCCAGACGTCTGTTGAGTGTTGTAAGAAGAAGGGGGGATGCCACACAGTGGTAAAAATGGACTTGTCCCAACTTTTTTGGGATTTGTTGACGCCATGAAATTTTGAAACAACATATTTTCCCTTAAAATGATACATTCTCTCAGTTTAAACTTTTGATCTGTGATTTGTGTTCTATTCTGAATAAAATATTAGATGTTGGCACCTCCACATCATTGCATTCAGGTTTTATTCACAATTTGTTTAGTGTCCCAACTTTTTTGGAATCCAGTTTGTATATTTAGGTCAGAGATCTACCCCCTGTAAATAACTTTGTCCATTACTGGTGCTGGTCTTTTATTGGTCAGGCCAGAAGCTGATTAAGCCTTAAACTGAAATGTTTTGAGATTTTCATTAATGAAAAGTGCGTTATTAATTGAATTCATTATTATTATTATTATTATTATTAAATGTTTTTACTGCACCTAGTGGTTTTCATGTAGCAAATAAAGAAGGGCAAGTTTTATTATGCAGCTGTAAATGTTCATTGTGGAATAGGTTGTGGAAGACTTGTGTGCAAACAAGTTGTAAAGTGAGATGGATCTTTGTGAAACCAGTCTTACATTTATATACTGATACGCCACACATAGGCAAAAACATGGCGCCCAAACCAAAATAAATATACCATCCTTCAAATCAAGTGCAAAATATATTTTAAAACTTTAGCTTTTTCCTCAACTATTGGATCAGTTTTAAGCCTCTGAATCTGGGTTACAACAGTGTTCTGCCCCAGCTCACTTCTTGTGCCCAACAATAGCATCAGTGTGGAGGAGAGCAGTTTGGGAATACACACACAAACAGAGCAGCTTTGTTTCCTCTGACCCACCTAGTTAGTGTAGCACTGACATTCTGAGAAAATAAACCCTAAATAACTTTACAAAGTGAAAACAGCATTTATATTTTCCACTTTACTGTATATCCTTAACTAGACATGGGCCTTAATGATAGGATGATAACAATGAGCAAGAATACCATAGTTT
>JBBPBX010097406.1:0-12864 GCA_038048925.1 Garcialebias charrua
ATATGTGCTCTGGCACCAGGACACCCTAGGTCGCAGTTCGATGATCGACTTTGTTGTCGTCTCATCTGATCTGCGGCCGCATGTCCTGGACACTCGGGTGAAGAGAGGGGCGGAGCTGTCAACTGACCACTACCTGGTGGTGAGTTGGCTCCGATGGTGGGGGAGGATGCCGGTCAGACCTGGCAGACCCAAACGTATTGTGAGGGTCTGCTGGGAACGTCTGGCAGAGTCTCCCGTAAGACGGAGCTTTAACTCCCACCTCCGGGAGAGCTTTGAACACGTTCCGAGGGAGGCGGGGGACATTGAGCCCGAGTGGGCCATGTTCCGCGCCTCTATTGTCGAGGTAGCTTATCGGAGTTGTGGCCGCAAGGTTGTTGGTGCCTGTCGTGGTGGCAATCCTCGAACCCGGTGGTGGACGCCAGCGGTGAGGGATGCTGTCAAGCTGAAGAAGGAGTCCTATTGGGCCTTTTTGGCCTGTGGGACCCCGGAAGCAGCAGATAGGTACCGGCAGTCCAAGCGGCATGCGGCTCGGGTGGTTGCTGAGGCAAAAACTCGGGCGTGGGAGGAGTTCGGAGAGGCCATGGAGAATGACTTCCGTACGGCTTCGAGGCGATTCTGGTCCACCATCCGGCGTCTCAGGGGGGGAAAGCGGTACGCGACCAACACCATTTATGGTGGGGATGGCGTGCTGTTGACCTCAACTCGGGATGTTGTGAGTCGGTGGGCGGAATACTTCGAAGACCTCCTCAATCCTACTGGCACGTCTTCCACTGAGGAAGCGGAGCCTGGGGACTTTGGGTCGGGCTCTCCAATCTCTGGTGCTGAGGTCGCCGAGGTGGTTAAAAAGCTCCGCGGTGGCAAGGCTCCGGGGGTGGATGAGATTCGTCCTGAGTTCCTTAGGGCTCTGGATGTTGTGGGGTTGTGTTGGCTTACGCGACTCTGCAATATCGCGTGGACATCGGGGGCAGTTCCCTTGGATTGGCAGACTGGGGTGGTGGTTCCCCTATTCAAAAAGGGGGACCGTAGGGTGTGTTCCAACTATAGGGGGATCACACTCTTAAGCCTCCCTGGTAAGGTCTATTCAGGGGTTCTGGAGAGGAGGGTCCGTCGGATAGTCGAACCTCGGATTCAGGAGGAGCAGTGTGGTTTTCGTGCTGGTCGTGGAACACTGGACCAGCTCTACACCCTCAACAGGGTCCTGGAGGGCGCGTGGGAGTTTGCCCAACCAGTTTACATGTGCTTTGTGGACTTGGAAAAGGCATTCGACCGCGTCCCTCGGGGGGTTCTGTGGGGGGTACTCCGGGAGTATGGGGTACCAGGCCCATTGATATGGGCTGTTAGGTCCCTGTACGACCGGTGTCAGAGCTTGGTCCGCATTGCCGGCAGTAAGTCAGGCTCGTTTCCAGTGAGAGTTGGACTCCGCCAAGGTTGCCCTTTGTCACCGATTCTGTTCATAACTTTTATGGACAGAATTTCTAGGCGCAGCCAAGGTGTTGAGAGGATCCGTTTTGGTGGCCTTAGAATCGCTTCTCTGTTTTTTGCAGATGATGTGGTCCTATTGGCTTCATCAGATCGTGATCTACAGCTTTCGCTGGAGCGGTTTGCAGCCGAGTGTGATGCGGCCGGGATGAGGATCAGTTCCTCCAAATCCGAGGCCATGGTCTTGAGCCGGAAAAGGGTAGCATGCCCTCTCCGGGTCGGGGATGAGGTCCTGCCCCAAGTGGAGGAGTTTAAGTATCTCGGGGTCTTGTTCACGAATGAGGGAAAACTGGAGCGTGAGATCGATAGGCGGATAGGTGCAGCATCCGCAGTGAAGCGGGCGCTGTACCGGTCTGTCGTGGTGAAGAGAGAGCTGAGTCGAAAGGCAAAGCTCTCAATTTACCGATCGATCTACGTTCCCACCCTCATCTATGGTCATGAGCTTTGGGTTGTGACCGAAAGAACGAGATCTCGGATACAAGCGGCTGAAATGAGTTTTCTCCGCAGGGTGTCTGGACTCTCCCTTAGAGATAGGGTGAGAAGCTCAGTCATCCGGGAGGGACTCGGAGTAGAGCCGCTGCTTCTCCACATCGAGAGGAGCCAGTTGAGGTGGCTCGGGCATCTGGTTAGGATGCCTCCTGGACGCCTCCCTGGTGAGGTGTTCCGGGCATGTCCCACCGGGAGGAGACCCAGAGGAAGACCCAGGACACGCTGGAGGGACTATGTTTCTCGGCTGGCCTGGGAACGCCTTGGGATTCCCCCAGAGGAGCTGCTCCAAGTGGCTGGGGAGAGGGAAGTCTGGGCCTCCCTACTTAGGCTGCTACCCCCGCGACCCGACCCCGGATAAGCGGACGAAAATGGATGGATGGATGGATGGATGGATGTATAAGAGTTAGTAAAACCAAAAAGATATTTTTTAGAGTTTTCTCTGACTCTGAGCGCTCAGTACCTTAACAGTGCAAGTTTTGAAAACAAGTTTTAGGAGTAAGTCTACTTTAATACAGGGCAGAGGTATGTGGAATGGTTTGGATGATAATGTCAAGAGGGCTACATCTGTGTTTATATTTAAGAAAATGTTTAAGAGTGAACTTTTGAGAAAAAAATATAAACGGTGAAAATTATAAGTACCATATATTTGTGAATTGTAATAAGTACATACAGTAATTGGTTCATGGATAATTATTGTTTAAAATTGATTGTTTGAATTGATTTTGTTTAAAAAGGGGCAGATAAGATTTTCTTCTTCTGCTTCCTTTCATTTAAAAAAAAAAATTCTTCTTGATATGATTTTGTAAATATATTTTTTTGTGTTTTAAATTTGAAATGAACAAATAAATAAATAAAATTAAAATAAACAGCGTTTTTTTCTAACACTTGATAGAAATAATTAAAACTTCACAATACATAACATTTGCTAGCCAAATGTTTTACATCAAGCTATATCGATATATTAATAACGGCATCTAATGGCAGCACGGTGCAGCACAACTGGTATAGCTGCTGCCTCTCAGCGAGCAGGTCCCTGGTTCAAATCCCGGTCCGGGGGGCTTTCTGGGTGGAGTTTGCATGTTCTCTCTGTGCATGCGTGGGTTTTCTCCGGGTGCTCCGGTTTCCTCCCACAGTCCAAAAACATGTATGTTAGGCTGATTGGTAACTCTAAAATTGACCATGGGTGTGAATGAAACAGGTCCCTCTTGTAAATGAGTCCCCGTGGCTCAACGAGGCTAGCCTGTATAAATAAAGGTTGAATGAATCTATGCTTGAGTTGGCAATATGTTGTGGACTGTTGAGCATGATAATTTATGTGACTAAAATAAACAATTTTTACACAAACTTATGTTATGTGAAATTCTGCAGGAGCACTGTTAAAATATTTTGGCAACACAGAATCTGCTCAGGCCAGTCCACATTACCAGGCTCAGCTGTGGGCAGTGCATCAGGTAAGAGAAAGATCACCATACAGCATTCAATTAATTTTTAGTTATAGCAATTACACTCCAGAGTCTGTAATGAAAGTATGCTAGGAATGTGTGTGCATATGTATGTATTTCATCTTATGTCCATTGTCCTCTGCAGAGCTAAGTCTAGCAACCCCATCTTCTGTGCCCACTGTCTCATCTGTGTCTGCAACTGCAGATGATCTACCTGGTAAGTTAACAGCAAAACATCTTCTATAATTCCTCTTTGTGCTCCAGATCATTTTCAGATTAACAGTTATGTACATCGCAAACATTTTCTGCCCTTTTATGTTATTATTAATCATCATCTTTCTTTTGTCTCTTTCTCAGAAGCTTCCACATCAAAGTCTGAGCCACACCAAGGATCATCAGCTCTGCCAATGGACCCAGCTGAGTGGCCATCTTTCCTCTCAGATGTAAACAGGACTGAGCAGGTGATGAGAGGACCACTGCCTATTAAGGATACCTTTTCCTTCCCCAAAAGGCATGATGGGCGAAGTTTTATTTTTAATTTTTAGAAAGTTTGATTTTACTAGTTTATTCATAGGCTGTTTTATCAATACATTCTGCCATGTCTGGCCTTCCGAGGACATTCATGAACTTGATGTGTCCAAAATTAAAATAAGTTTGACACCCCTGATATTAATTACATATATACATTAAAACAGACTGTCAGAGTTGCAATACGTTTTATTAGGTGGGAGAATGATAAAACCATCTGACCGTTGATTGCAGTACTGTAATTCACATTATTAGTAGAAACAGAGGGCCCCCATCCAAATTTCGCTTAGGGCCCCAAAGAGGCTTGGGCTGGCCCTGGAATTATATATTTATAATTCTCATTTCTTTTCCCCAATCCATTGAATGTTTTAAGCTGCATTAAGCAAAGCAGTGACAACCTGAATGAGCCAGATGAACAACTTCAGACTATATTTTGTTTCCTTACATTACCAAAACCTCTCGTTACTTGTTACATTTTATGTATCCTTGCATGAAAGTACAGTACCATATTATGACTTTAGTCGCTGCTCAGCTAAAATGTATTTACATAGGGTCTGGTCCCATGTGACTTGGTGGACAAGCCCCCTAGTGGTCTGGTGAACTTTTTTTTTTTTTAGTTTGCAGCATCTTATTCACAGTTGTTTAGGTGTTTTTAGTATTTGCAGCATTTTTTCTTTGTTTTCATTTTTGGGTTCTGTGTTTCTTTATATATTTTCTGTGATTTCAGATTTCTTCTGCTGCTTTTTTTTTGTGGGTTGTTTATTTTGGAGTTTGCATAACTTATGTGTTTGCTGTGCATATTAACTCTTTGCTTCTTGTTTGCACCTGTCACCCACTGTGGAGGCAGGACTCTTCAGCGACTAGTCGTGAAAGACGTACCTCTTCTGAGGTAAATTGAACTAGACTTTAATAGAAGCTCTAATAAAAAAGTGAACCATCATCTAGTGGTCAAATATAAAAATCAAAAGTTTTGTAACAAAAGTACAAAGAAAACATATTGCTGAAAGTAATGTGTTATTTTACAGTATATGAGAAGAGATTAAAAAAGACAAAGCAAGGGTTATTATTCACATCTAAACTGCATTCATCTGGTGTGGATTTTCATGTGTCTGTTTAAAGATGACTTCTGTCCAAACCTTTGTCCACAAAGATCACAAGCAAATGCTTTCTGTCCTGTGTGGACTATCATGTGTCTGTTTAAAGTTGACTTCTGTCCAAACCTTTGTCCACAAAGATCACAAGCAAATGCTTTCTGTCCTGTGTGGACTATCATGTGTCTGTTTAAAGTTGACTTTCGTCCAAACCTTTGTCCACAAAGATCACAAGCAAATGCTTTCTGTCCTGTGTGGACTATCATGTGTTTGTTTAAATATGACTTCTGTCCAAACCTTTGTCCACAACAGATCACAAGCAAATGCTTTCTGTCCTGTGTGGACTATCATGTGGCTGTTTAAAGTTGACTTTCGTCCAAACCTTTGTCCACAAAGATCACAAACAAATGCTTTCTGTCCTGTGTGAACTATCATGTGTTTGTTTAACTCTGACTTCTGTCCAAACCTTTGTCCACAAAGATCACAAGCAAATGCTTTCTGTCCTGTGTGAACTATCATGTGAATGTTTAAAGTTGACTTTCGTCCAAACCTTTGTCCACAAAGATCACAAGCAAATGCTTTCTGTCCTGTGTGAACTATCATGTGTTTTTTTAAATATGACTTCTGTCCAAACCTGTGTCCACAAAGATCACAAGCATATGTTTTCTGTCCTGTGTGGACTATCATGTGTCTGTTTAACTCTGACTTCTGTCCAAACCTTTGTCCACAAAGATCACAAGCATATGCTTTCTGTCCTGTGTGAACTATCATGTGTTTGTTTAAAGTTGACTTTCGTCCAAACCTGCGTCCACAAAGATCACAAGCAAATGGTTTATGTCTTGTGTGAACTATCATGTGTTTTTTTAGATTACACTTATGGTTAAATATTTTCCCACAGTCTTCACAACTAAATGAGTTCTGTCTTGACTGTTTTTTCTTGATTGAGCCTCCAGTTTTCTTCACTTTTAAACGTTCCTCGATAACCAAACAACTTGAAGACGTCACTGACTGACTCGTCTTGTGAAATTGTTTCCCATGCTCAGTGAAGCTGCAAGATTTGTTGACAGTGTTTACACCTGACTCAGGAGCTCTGCTCTCCTTCCAGTCTTTGTCACCGTCTTCAGGTTCTGACCCAGAGTCTGATAAGTCTTTTAGCTGAGAGTCAGAGTCCTTCACCTCATCACCTTCATCATCCTCACTGACTTCAGTCTCTGAAGAGCTGCAATCATCTCCATAAGTATTTAGATCTGGGTTCCTGGTAGTTTCTCCTTCTCCACAGTCCTCTCCACCAGTTGCTGCTTTCATCTGGTCAGCTGAGCTGCTGGTTGGAAGATCTTCCTCTTTTACTTGGTGCTGATGAAGCTGTAAAAACAGAGGTTTCTCTTCATCTTCCTCATTCTTCAAAGGAACAGCAGTGAATGCAAACCCGGTGTCATCAGTCTCCTTTTTCACACAAAACTGCTCTCCCTCTTGACTGGTCCACAGTTCCTCCTCTTCCTCCTTTATGTTGAGGGTCTCTGGATCCTGTTGGTCCACACCAAGCATCCGTACTTCAGGAGCTTCTTCTTTAATCAGCACCTTCTGCTGAACATCTGCAGGGACCACTGAAAACATGAACATCAGGCACAATTATAACTTTATATTCACACATACAGTGGTGCTTGAAAGTTTGTGAAGCCTTTAAAACTTTCTAAATTTCTGCATAAAAATGACCTAAAACATCATGAGATTTTCACACAAGTCCTAAAAGTAGATAAAGAGAACCAAACAAATGAGAAAGATTTTTTTATACTTGGTCATTTATTTATTGAGGAAATGATACTCAGCAGGGTCCTGGAGGGTACATGGGAGTTTGCCCAACCAGTTTACATGTGCTTTGTGGACTTGGAGAAGGCATTAGACCGCGTCCCTCATGGGGTTCTGTGGGGGGTACTCCGGGAGTATGGGGTACCAGACCCATTGATATGGGCTGTTAGGTCCCTGTACGACCGGTGTCAGAGCTTGGTCCGCATTGCCGGCAGTAAGTCAGGCTCATTTCCAGTGAGAGTTGGACTCCACCAAGGTTGCCCTTTGTCACCGATTCTGTTCATAACTTTTATGGACAGAATTTCTAGGCGCAGCCAAGGTGTTGAGAGGATCCGTTTTGGTGGCCTTAGAATCGCTTCTCTGTTTTTTGCAGATGATGTGGTCCTATTGGCTTCATCAGATCATGATCTACAGCTTTCGCTGGAGCGGTTTGCAGCCGAGTGTGATGCGGCCGGGATGAGGATCAGTTCCTCCAAATCCGAGGCCATGGTCTTGAGCCGGAAAAGGGTAGCATGCCCTCTCCGGGTCGGGGAGGAGGTCCTGCCCCAAGTGGAGGAGTTTAAGTATCTCGGGGTCTTGTTCACGAATGAGGGAAAACTGGAGCGTGAGATCGATAGGCGGATAGGTGAAGCATCCGCAGTGAAGCGGGCGCTGTACCGGTCTGTCATGGTGAAGAGAGAGCTGAGTCAAAAGGCAAAGCTCTCAATTTACCGATCGATCTACGTTCCCACCCTCATCTATGGTCATGAGCTTTGGGTTGTGACCGAAAGAACGAGATCTCGGATACAAGCGGCTGAAATGAGTTTTCTCCGCAGGGTGTCTGGACTCTCCCTTAGAGATAGGGTGAGAAGCTCAGTCATCCGGGAGGGACTCGGAGTAGAGCCGCTGCTTCTCCACATCGAGAGGAGCCAGTTGAGGTGGCTCGGGCATCTGGTTAGGATGCCTCCTGGACGCCTCCCTGGTGAGGTGTTCCGGGCATGTCCCACCGGGAGGAGACCCAGAGGAAGACCCAGGACACGCTGGAGGGACTATGTTTCTCGGCTGGCCTGGGAACGCCTTGGGATTCCCCCAGAGGAGCTGCTCCAAGTGGCTGGGGAGAGGGAAGTCTGGGCCTCCCTACTTAGGCTGCTACCCCCGCGACCCGACCCTGGAGAAGCGGAAGAAAATGGATGGATGGATGGATGAACATTGTCACAACAGTGTTATGTTGATATAAAAATGAGATGCACAGTAAAATTGTTAATGTTTAACAGTGTATTTTTTTGTTTCTGTTCTTATCATATTTTCTGTAACTCTAACAAAATAGTGTTACTTTTTGAACAAAACTATCAAGTAGGAAAAGTGTTTTAATGTTATTACCTAAACAAAATTTACAAGTACTAAAACAGTTGTAATATTTCCGTGTTGAAACAGCTACTTATAGTTTAAAACTTTACTGTAACAAAGCTATTCAACCACTTCCCTACACTAGTATTAATACTTTCTGGTTTGTAACAAGGAACACTTGGGTTTACCTTTCTCCCAGTGATAAAATGCTTATTTGAGTTACGTTTCATGTGTAATGTACGCATTATTTGTTCACGATATGTTGCACCTCCTTCTTTCTGTAATGGGGTTAAATTGTACCACTACACATTAAATCTTGAAACTGATACAGTTTCAAAATAGAGTGAGAAGTTATGTCATTCAAGTGAAGATTAGAAAACAGCCACTCCTCCTCCAAATAAACTGAGATGACTTGCACTTAAAGGCTTCCTCCTGTGAAGATTTTTTTTGTTTCCCCCAACTGTGAGGAGACCCTGACCCAGTGCCTCAGTGGGCTTAAGAATAATCTAAAGAGTTTTTGGACATGTGGTTGTCTGCATTTACCTCCTGGGTCTATTTTCTCCACACTCCAACCTCAAATAAAGGAATGGATAGAAATTGGTGGTGACAACTTCAGTCCTGTAAACTGGAAGATTTTGTGTAAGCCATATCACTTGCAAAATGTGTTTTTAATGGACAGTGTTTTCTGACAATAGCATGGAAAAAAAATCTAACTATGTGTCTAAAACGATAAATAGGTTTCAGTAACAACAGCAATATAGATATCATTGATAACTGGGAGCTGATTTTTTTTTTGTTGGTTCACAGAAAATGTTTAAAGCATCCCTGACGTAGGATTTTCAGCTTCCTGAGTTCCAGGGTGTTGCCTATGAGCAGTAGCTGGTCGTTCCTCTAATTGGCTCCAGGAGTATACAAGTCTTCAGAAGAGCTCCATTCCTTGCTGGAGCACCAATTGGTACTTGTGCCTCCAGCCTTCCATTGTAAGAAATACAAACCTTTGTTTATGTTGTCAGTGCATTCAATGGAAGTTATTAGTTGTTATTATCCCCATATGTAGCGGCAAGACTGTCCAATCTAACTCCTAGCAGGTTTAAAAGAACGTTATTTGCGTTATTATCGCTGTGAGTAAGCTGCGTCTTGCCGTAAACCCGGAAGTGGTTGTTGTTTGGTTTTTTTCAGCTTATATAACCGTTTTCCTAAACCTAACCTTACAGCTGACCCAGAGGACCAACCCTGAGCCTAACCCTCTTACCCTTGTGCCTGAACTTAACCAAGACCCTAAACCTAACGCTAGACCCTTTACTATAAACTTTAACACGTAGCTAAAGACGGAGCCTGCTGTCATCGCTACCAACGGTGATAATAGGAGGTACAGGAGGGGCAGTCTGACCGCTACGTATGGGAATGATAATAACTGATAGTGGCCATTTAATGGTTGATAACTTTCGAAGCGGGTGGTTTTTCCTTTGTGTTTTCAGAGACTTTCTGCCGAGTCTAATCCCATGGACCATTCACCTATCAACCTGAACTGTCTATGCTCATACTCACCTGTGACGTCATCCCAGGAATTAATTTGTTCTCCTCTATTTCCAGGTTCCCAAATCCCTGCCTGTAAATAGCTAATTCTTCACTGTAAAAAAAAAAAAAAGTCACTATAATCACTGAGTTTGAGTTCTGTGTCCTCTCTCAATACATCTTCTCTGGTTTCTCATCCTCGAGACACTGTACCCTACTTCCTTCCAAGGTTGCATTTATTTAAAATAATAATAAATGTCATATTTGCATAAACAAGTCAACAGCAATGTTGTATTTCCTTAAAATAGTGTTTTCCAAAAGTATTATACAAAGAGGAACTTTAAATGTTGCAATAAATCTTTAGGTTGTGATCAACTCTCATAAAAGGTAGCAGGAAATTTCACTTTATTCTTGAATTGATGTAAATCACCAGTGGTAATGGGCTCAAACTCTGGAGAATGTGGACATTTTTAATGAGAGTCCATCCATTATTCAGCTTTGACCACACACTGAAATAACAGACATTGGTAGAATAGAAGCTCTTCTTCTAGAAGAAATTAAACACCCACACAGTGCCTAAAAAGACTTTGCTGCACAACTCAGAACTTTAGAGTAAAATAATTTCAACCTTTATTTAGACAGGTTAATCCCATTGAGCCTCGGGGACTCGTTTACAAGAAAGACCTGAATTTTAACAAAGAGTGATGACAATGGATCACAACAACAACAATAGACAGTCATAAAATAGGCATAAGCATACAAATTTAAGTTTCTCTCTCAAATAAAGTCCAGTTTCTGTATTGAAGGCCTTTTTTTTATTTTATCATGTCCTGGATGACTGGAATCTTCACCAGCATATTTCTCTCTCTTATTTATTTTTTAATCAAAACAATAATATATAATGCCTTGTTTACGATAAAATAAATACATTTTTGTTGTTGTTGTTTGTGCTGAGATGTTTCACCCTCCAACTGGAAGGCTTCATCAGTGAGAAACACCAAACAAAACTGATTCTCCCCCAACAGCCTACTCTAAAGTGGGAAAAAAAGGTTATGTTGGTGCTAATTTGGACTGTGTTATTGTTCCTTTATAAAACGTGAAGTACAGATGTTTTTGTTGTTTATTTTATTGTAGCATCAAAGTCAAAGTCAAAGTCAACTTTATTGTCAGAACTGCAATATGTACAGGACATACCGGTACACATGTAGTCTGTTTCTGGTTTTGACAACATAAATTCCCTCAACGTTATGGTTGAATGATGACACGTTACTGAACACAGAACAGTGATGGAGGACGGAAGCAGGAACTAGAGTTAAAAGAAGTTCATATAATTTAACTTCATGACAAAGAATGAACTAAAGTCCATCCATCCATTATCTTTTACCTGCTTATTACATTTTGGATCACGGGGGTCGCTGGTGCCCATGTCCAGCCATCATTAGTTATGTTTACATGGACATAACTAATCAGATTCAACAGCCATTCAGAATAAAAATATGTCATGTAAATGCCCCGTTCGGGTTATTTATTTATTTATTCAGCGCAATCCGAAATAATTTGCAATCAGAACAAAATGGGTGGTTTACGTTGATTCATAACCCGAACAGTGTCCATGTAAAAGCTTAATCTGTTCATTTTCTTCCCATCATGAAAAACTGACCTGACTGCGTATGTGCGCCCTATGTCATTTCTGCCTGGCTAATGCTAATAATATTAGCATGTCGGGGAAGTAAAACTGGTCGGTGAGCGACAATATTTCTACTAGAAACTTTGAAAGAGCTCAAAATAACCTGCATTACCTATAACTCAGTCAGGGAGTGCAGTAACGTCTCCAACATCATTAAAAACTGTTGCATGTCCATTTTGGGTGCTCAGGTTTGTTTACGTTCATCCCGGAAGTAAACCAGAAGTAGAACTTCTTCTTCCATGTTTTTTTTTTTAAGGAGAGTTTACCATTCTGCGCATGTCAGTACTTCTGTTCAGAACAAAGCCCAATGCATGGAAACACTTGTCATGAAGGGATTGTGGCCATGTAAACAATACATTTGTATTATTTAAACTGAAAACATTTCAGTCTGGTCAAATAATTTTGCGCATGTAATCATAGCTACGGTACTGTGCGACAGTCAGGGGACATCCTGGAAAAGTCGCAAGTCCATCATAGAGACACATAGAGATAAATGAGACAAATCATTCACTCTCTCATTCACACCTAGGGACAATTTAGAGTTACCAATCAGCCTAACATGCATGTTTTTGGTCTGTGGGAGGAAACTGGAGTACCCGTAGAAAACCCATGCATGCACGGAGAGAACATGCAAACTTCACCAAAAATGGCCCATGGCTGGGATTTGATCCAGCAACCTTCTCGCTGAGGGGCAACAGCTCTACCAACTGTGCCATCCATAAAATAACATGAAATTGGTAATTAGTTTGTTCCTGAAATTTTGTGACCTTTTGAATAAACTCCTTTGAAGAGGGAAAAATATCTTTCTGTGTAAAGAACAGCTCCCAAGAGCACAAGACCTTGTTTAACACCTGAGTGAAATAATCAACCTTCTATTGACTGCAAAGTTTCTTTTTTTGGTCTTTATTCTTGTCTTTGTTGTCCTCCTTTTAACTTACTCAGAAAAGGAACTCGAATGTTGTCAATTACAATTTATTTCTTCATTTTCTGCTTTTGTGTTAGATTGCCTTCTATTTATGGTTTTACTCATTTGACATCAAAGACAAAGAAACATGAACTTTGTTTTTTTCTAACAGTGTATAGCGTATAATTTGTGTTTCATTGCAAATTAAAAGTTAGAATCCAAATAAACACAGAGATGGAAATGAAAGTAATGAAAGGAGCCCAATAAGTGACAGTGATCAAAAAGGCGTTCAATTCAAGATCAACTGGACTTTATTTGTAACAGAAGACGTTTCGCTTCTCATCCGAAAAGCTTTATCAATTCAATGAACCAGACTGTGTGTGCGTGTGGATTTATAACAGGAGTCACGCACCATCATATGTAAATTGCAAGCTGAGGTAACACATACATGTAAATTGACAGATCACACCTTAACAGTAGGGAGTTCCCTTGAAGTCTCTGACAGAAGACACAACAACTGTATGTAAATTGACAAAAAACACCTCACAGCCCAACAACAGAGGTTTCTCAACAAACTTTGCTAGTCTAATTCACAGA
>JBBPBX010097407.1:0-12864 GCA_038048925.1 Garcialebias charrua
AATAGAGCTAATGACGAAATTAGTTCTCTACATTTAACCCATCACACCCAGGTACACCCAGCTGGAGCAGTGGGAAGATATGCAAGTGCCCGGAGTCAGACCGTCTTCGTGTTTAGTCTTTTCCAGTCGTAAATGATCTTTTATTTTCTTGCTGCAGTTTCTCTGAACATTGCATGGTGTGATGTTGTTGGGACATCTGCTTATGGAAAGACTGGCAACTTTCTTTGTTATCCCGTTTGGGAGATAAGCTTTTTTGCTAGAAAATAATAAAATGCTAATATTATAGAGTTTCCTGTTTGGAAATCACCCATGATGCTTTGCTCCTTGTTCTTTTGTTCACACACATCTTAAAACTCCAGAACACAAAAAACAAAACAAAAAAAACCATACTTTTTGTTGTTGTTGATGAAATCAAAGATTATCAGCACACGACTGCTCCTGTTTATTTCCACACACTGCAGTTATATTTGTCTTACTTTAGCCAAGATGACTGTTTTATAAATCTTGAAATGAAAACTTTACGAGGTGACAGTTTCCTTAATGTATTTGTACCTGCTGTACTGTTGTACCAACACTGAATTCATCAGCTCATGTACTCACACCTCTAATTTCAAAACTCCCTGTGGTAACAGTGTTGATGCAACCTTGTATCACTGTATAACAGGTGTGTTGGTTTTCACCTTCATTAGTCTGCTAATAATCCCCCTGCTCATTCTAACCTCCTTTGTGCCTGATGACAACTTACCCTATTAAAACCAAAGAGGCAAACTGTACGACTAAAGCCCACATGCAGAAAGAAGAAAACTGCAGACTACCTTCACACAGTCTTTAAGCCTGTCCTACCTGTACTGAGACAGCGTTTCTGATGTGAGCCGGTAGGAACGGGAGCATCTCCATGTAGCAGCGCAGCAGGCCCAGAGCGTAGGTGCTGGAGTGAACCTCCCTGTCTGCGTCTTCGTAGCTGAAGGGGTCCACGATGTAAACCACTATTGCAGGCGGGTAAGAAATGGCGTGCGACTCTCCGTCTGTTGGTTTGCCCACTTTGTCTCTCTCCATGGTGCTGTTAAGAAAAAGTCAGCATGTCAAAAAAGAAATCCCAAATTGTATCCATCACAGATGTTCATACATGTGGACTATGAAAACTGAGTACTGTGTAACAGAGTTAGGGTTAGGCTCCATAGAGCCACTAATGCTAGCTCACGTTAGGTAAACTAAATGCTAAATTTAAGTCCCTGGTTCACCATCAGCTTGTTCACGTTTCAAAAGATTTTTCTTCCGTTTAAATCACATTTCAAATCAGTTTCCTCCCCTTAGCAACCTGGACCCACAGGCCTGTGGGGTATTGGACCAAGTACCGTATTTTTCGGAGTATAGGTCGCACCGGAGTATAGGCCGCATTGTCCAATTATTACCAATAGATTGGAAAAATCCCTAGATAGGTCGCACCTACGTTTAGCTCTGCTGCAAATGTCTGCCACAGGAGCGCACAGCAAGGCTTTTAAGAAGATTAACACTTAAAAACAATTATTTGTTTGATAAAAATTATAGCAAATATGTGTCTGAGCTGAACTTTTCCTTAATAAATGAACGTAATTGTGAAATGAGCTGGATTTAAAAATTTGTTTCGCCGAAAGTGATAAAAAGCCATATATAAGTCGCACCTGTGTATAGGTCGCAGGCCATTAAAAAATGATAAAAAAGGTGCGACCTATACTCCGAAAAATACAGTAGGTGGCCTTCGCCAGCCTTGGAGCAGCTAACTCCCACTTGCCTGTGGCTGCAGATTTCATCATAGATCATCTAAGCTACATTGAGGCCTTCTGCGAGGATCTTCAACACCATGAGGCCTTTGCTACCGACAAGAGCATTCTCTCTCAGCGAACCATTTATTCTACATCAATCTACAAAGTGCTGAGAGTTGTGTACAATGGCTACCTCTCGACAGTTTGGAGCTTGGGAACAAACATTTATCCCTGGGTGAGTACATCGAACTATGTAATTTACCTGTGGGACAACACTCATAGTGGTACTTGTGCTGGACCTATAGTACATTCAGTACAATCACCAATTCATTTCGTCCAGGACATGATCTTGTCATCGCATGATGTTTATAGAGGTTTACCTCGTTTTCTAAATCTTTTAGCACTACATAAGCTCATGCATCTTGGGAAATCCAGCATCACTTTCAAGAAAGATGCATCAGGCTCTTTGTGCTTCAGGCAGAGGCTGATTCTTTTATTACTACTTTTATCTGGGAATGTGCAGCCTAACCCAGTACTTACTGGGGAACACACAGCCAAGTTTTATTAGTGGACTACTGGTTTGTCACCTTGTAAATTAAGAGGAACTAATCAATAACTAATGTGTAGTTAAGGATAGGGCTGAACGATTTTGGAAAATAATCTAATTGCGATTTTTTTTTCTATAAATTGCAATTGCGATTTAAAACGCGATTATTTTTTTAATATCTTCTCAAGTATTTTTCAACAAACAGAAGCAATAAATCTATCTGTTTTATAATAAACAATGTCAGATTTATTTAAAGCAGAGATTACAATAAAGCAAACAAATCTATGCCTTTTCTTTTCACCATTTCTATTTTTTCTTGTTTCATAAACATAATAGTAAATATGTTAAGTGAACTTCCTAACTACTGTCTGAACTTCACATGACAGTTAATAAATATAAAAAATTAGATATAAAAAAATTAAACTTACTGCTTTCCAGCCAGTAACAAAATAAAAAATAAAGTGCAAAAAACATAAAGAGAATCTGCTTTAACCAACTTGTTATTTTCTGGGAATTCAAACTCAGTGAACACAAAATAAACTAGTATCTGTTCTTATTAAATCTTTTAGATGTAAAAAAAAAAAAGAACCTCACGCACAGCGTTTTTTTATAGCCATCAACGGACGTGCTGCCCCTCTTTGGTACCAAACTTTCAGATGTATCAGCTTCTGTCGAGCCTGACGTCATTGTGCAACTGGTTAAAGTGCAGTGTTCACTTCTCCCGCTCTCTGCTCTGGTTTGCTACACTCACTCACAAGTCACTTAACCAGGTCATGTGACCAATCAAATTGCAGCCTTCGCGATTACAAAATCTTGTTTTATCATATTGCAATTTTATTGCAAATGCAATTAATTGTTCAGCCCTAGTTAAGGAACCAAAGAGGAACGAATCAGGAGCTAAAGGGTAGTTAACCAGTACTTACTGGGGAACACACAGCTAAGCCTCATTAGGGAACTACTGGTTTGTTACCACAGAAACAGAGGAGAAATTCTCCATTTGGGTTCTGAATAAATCCTGCACCAGTGACATCCTGATGCATGCTCAATAATCCAGGTAGAAAATCTAAAAAAGTTAAAGGTCCACTGACATCATCTTACAAATTTGCATAAAAAGATAGAAGATATATATATTTTATCATTCAACTATGTTCGTTTTTGCAAACAAAATGATAAAAAACCGCTTTTCTCTCTGACAAATCCGACTACAAGCGAACGCAACATTTGTGACGTAGGAAGGAGAACGTCTTTAGAATGCCCCATATAAATATTCATGGCGAACAAGAAATAAAACAACAAAATTATCAATCTAAGTTAAGATTTGAGCTATTTGTCTTTAGTTTTGGAAGCAGGAAGTTAGATGAGCAGAAACAGCAGGTTCTAATTTAGGTCTGCACCGTATGTATTTGACTCTTACCTGTTCAGGAAACGGGGAGCTCAGTCCGAGGGGGCGCAGCTTTATTTATTCCATTTTTGACGAAGGTCTTACATCTTTTGGGAAAGTGAAAAGGCTCACTTGTTCACAGATTATGTTAGAACACCCAAATGCGACATCACTTTGCATCACTCCCCTCGGGACGGAGGTTGAGGAGCATCAAATGTAGAACCACTAGACTGAGGAACAGCTTCTACCCTGAGGCTGTCAGACTCATGAATAAATAAATAATAAGAATAAACACTGCAAAATGTCACATCATGTTGATACTGATCTGTTTCTTGTTGCTGCGTTCATCTGTGACCATCTGCTCATAATGACTCATGTTCGTGCTGCTGTTTATAATGATGTTTTTCTACTACATTAGGGCTTAGTGTATTACTAGCTGATGTCTCTCTTAGTTAATCCTAGATGTTATTATTGTTTTTCTCTTGCATTTGTTGTTGGATGTAACTGGGACCCTGTGTACATAATCTCGTTTTCAACACATGTACTACATGCGGTGCAAATGACAATAAATTCTCTCTGACTCTCTGACTCTGATAACCTGCATTTTTCAAGTTACGTATACAAAAAAAAAAGGCGATCTGGATGAGAATGAATATGCGTTAATAGCAGACGCAGACTGACGGTCTTGCTCCCTACGTCACAAATGTTGCATTTGCTTGTAGTCGGATTTTTCAGAGATAAAAGCGGTTTTTAATTTTAATCTCACTTTGAAAGGAATTTTCATTAATTTATCATTTTGTTTGCAAAAACGAACATAGTTGAATGATAATATATATATCTTCTATCATTTCATGCAAATTTGTAAGATGATGTCAGTGGACCTTTAAGTCTGGTCCTCTGGACATTCAAAAAACAAAACAAAAAAAAAAAAAATGTAGAAACGTTTCGTCTTTCGTCCGAAAGACTTCCTCAGTCTGAGATGCTGTATTCAGCTCAGTCTTATAAATAGCACCCTCTCACAGTGGATCAACCAGTTTGCTGATGACAGCCAAAACCAGCTGCTCACATGATCAAGGAGGACCATCAGCCTAACGATGGATCGTTAGCACCCTGATGGTTGTTTGCTATTCACAGAGGGCTGAGTGATACTAGCAATAACAGCATTGTAAGAGGGGGACAGTTGAACCTGGAGGCCTCCACCTCTGTTTAATGATGGACGGTTTCTTTTCACAAAGATGGCCTCCTTAAAGCCCCCAATATACTCCCACGTACAACCATACGCAGAGGTACGCACGTACGTACGCAGAGATACAAGCGTACCCCCACAGGGCATGTACGCGCAAAGCTCAATTTTTACGACCGCGTACGCAAATGCGGTGTCGCACAATAAACTGCCCGGCGCCGGACTGTTTTGTATGTGACACCAATGTATTAAATTCCCCTTCCTCATCCCTGATCTGGCCTTTTCTTTGTTTTTTTGCCAAAAGGCAGTGATCGCTTCCTCCTCCGTTGACTCCATGACTGAAATGATGAGAAATGAACAAATGTGTCACAAGCGAATTAAACCCAGGTCCAGCGTGGCTGCGGGATGTTCTGGAGATTTCCTGGTGTGCTGGTCTGATGTGTGGGCTGCAGGAACAGCGCTCCCCGTTTTTTTTAATTTAGAACTTTTTATTAACAACATATAAACACAGAACACCGCTGCGGCTGCCAGCGCTTTTTTTTTTCCTACCCGTCAATCAATTCAGTAGGCGTGTCAGCAAATGACCAATCGGCGATCTCAATTTGTCCCGTAGGCAAACGCTCCTCGTCTGTGGAGCTGCGCTGCAGCTGCTCAGGGTGGATACTCGAGTATGATGTCTGAACCCTCTGCGTATAGTACGCGTGAACGGACGTACGTGGGAGTATACTGGAGGCTTTACTCCTCTCTCAAACCATTGTTCCTCTCTACAGTATCTAGGATGAAAACATCTTCTTCATCACTGAAAGAGTGACCGCTGGCCTGGAGATGAGTGTAGACCACAGAGTCCTGGCCTGATGATGTTGCTCTGCACCAGTGAGGTCACAACTCAGACATAGTTAAGATGACAGCAGTACAAGATTATGAAATCAGTTCTTACCATTGATTAGTGGCAAGAAACCAATGAAACCAGTAATCCCTATGAAACAGGTTTTTGACAATTACAAGCTGTGACCTCACTGGTGCAGAGTTTATTCAGAAGCCACATGGAGAATTTCTCCTCTGTTTATGTGGTAACAAACCAGTAGTCCCCTAATTAGGCTTGGCTGTGTGTTCCCCGGTAAATACTTATTAACTACTCATTAGCTCCAACAATTTTCAGTCAGGTCATCTGGACAGTTTCTTATTTTTGTGCTGAAATATTTCACCTTCCATCCAGAAGGATTCATAAAAAAAGAAACTGTCCAGATAACCTGACTGGAAATTGTTGGATTGTATATCTGGATTATTGAGCATGGACTTTGTTGGGTTTTTACCCATTAGCTCCTGATTTGTTCCTGAGGCATTACCTAGTAATTAATCAAAGTTTGTGTACCTTATTGTAAAGTGTTACCATAAACACTCAAATAAATATAGTGTTTCTACTTCACGGATTTTCACCTATCGCAGGGGCGTCTGGAACGTAGCCCCTGCATTAAGTGAGGGACTACTGTACCTAAATATTTTAGCATTTTCTTTTAAACATAGAATGTTTTGAAATTCCACAGGAGTACCATAGTGTTTCGATTAAGCGTGCCAACTACATTATAAACCTGTCATCACTGGAAAAGAAACAATTAGTTACACACAGTCAAACAAGCCAAACAGAGCACGCCTTCAACCGTGAAAATCTGAGGAATAACATTTTATCCATGATGGATGATGGTACAGAGATTTATGTTTGAAGTTAACGCCCTTTGATTACTTTGACAAAGTTAAACTGGCCCTTATAGGGAAAGAAATGTTGCTCACTTCTTAATTAAATGCAACCAAAAATACTTGTTTCTTGCCTTTGCTTAGATATAAAGTTGTTTCCGTCTCGGATTAAACAGCATAAAGTGTAAAACAAAAATCAACCTGCATGTATGCCGACAGGCAAGACTGTTTAAGGTAAAAATGACCCCTGTGCAGCAGGAGTACTTCTTTACTACATACTTCTCTCTCAACTGTGATTCAACCCAATTTATTTGTAAAATCCTCGTTAGGCCAGAAGATATTTTATTGTACAGGTAGTCCCCGATTTACGAGCGCTCTGATCTACGAGGTTCCAGACTTACGAGCTGGCGAATTATTGGAAAAAACGCAAAAAATACTGAGTTTTCCTGTGTTTTTTCACCACAGTTCGTTAGCTAAACATGTGGACACACGTTTCCGATCATTTTTATGCACTCATAAGCAGTTTTTCGATGAAAAACGAGTGTTTGTAGTCGCGCTAGCAAAACCGTTCCAATTTACGAGCGAATTTCCGGACTTACGAGAAGCGTGGCGGCCGTTCCAAATTACGAGATTTCCGGTTTACGAGCGCCTCGTTGTAACGGATCTCGCTCGTAAATCGGGGACTACCTGTAGGTGCAATACGCTCATCAGGGGTGGTTACACTCATAAAAAACTAGACGTAACGTACCTCTCCAGTGTCTCTGTGGATCCTTGAGACTGACTGGATCCATTTTCAGCCTGGCTCCCTGCACCTTGAGAATTGGACTGTGGATCGTTAAGAGTGGCGCCGCCCTGCAAGCCCCCTGAGCCAAACGGCAAGTAGGAGCTTGGCTTGCCTGAGGCCATGGCCCCGATGGTCTGTGAGCTCGACGAGGAGGAAGAGGAGGGAGGGGTGCTGTTGACCTGGGCAGTCTGGGCCGAGCCGGTGCTGGAAATGTTGGTGCTCTGGAGTCCTGAGGAGCTGCTGGAAGAGAGGGAGGACTGCAAGGAGGAGGAGGGGGCCGTGGTGGGATTGCGTTGAGACAAGAGGGAACTATCCAAAGGCAGCTCAGCAAGGATCGGCGCTGAAAGAAAGTCAAATGGTAAAATGACAAACGCTCTTTGATAACAACTGTTTTAAACCCAACGAGTTTGCCTTTTTAAGCATTATGAACAAATGCATTACCTAGATCATAACGACAGACTTGAGCAAAGAGCTTGAGCTTATTAAAGGCTTCATTGTTCCCTTCTCTGGCGGCCATCTTGAGGAACCAGTCACTGAGAGGCTGCTCTGTCATGCCCCTTCCTTCTGTGGTGCCGACTGTCAGAATACCCTCTGGGTGACTCTTGCAGATGGGCTTGTGCTGCCCCAGCTGGCATGCCTGTTGGGAGAGTAAAAGTGAATGCACAACAACAGTGAGACAGGACGAGTTGTTTTTTGGGTGGTCATGCCAAGACGAGGTGAGTTTTCTGAACTGCCAGCTGCATACCTCATACATGACACCCAGATCCTTGAAAAAAGTCTTGGCTCCATGGAGCAGCGCCTCGTTCTCTGGACAGATGACGACATATCCCAAATCCCGCTGCGAACCAAAAGGATCCAGGAGCAACTTTTCCCAGTAGGGCAACCCAAAAGGAGAGAGTACTACAAAATCATATTCATAACCGACTAGGAAGGTCGGGATGGGCAGAGGCTCTGGAGACTCATCTGTACCTGTGGCAAAAACACACGACAGATACCAAATAACCAAATATACAATATAAAACATACATACACATAAAATACACAAGTTAAACAGGGTAAAAAGCTACAGGTAAATAAAATATTACAGACCTACATCTAACTACCGGTAAATAGCTCTTCCTGAAAAACGCCTTTAGATGTTTTTTAAATGCATCAATAGAATCTAAGATTGCGTAAAGATGGGCAAAATGCGTTCCAAAGTTGGGAACTGCTAAGTCCAACTGAAAGTGTTCTACTTAACTTGAACCTGTCCTTAATGATAAGAAATTCATTTTTGTTATGGAAAATTAATGTTCCTTAATTCAAACAATACTGACAAGAACCAGGGAGTTATGGGAAAAAGACCAGGAAATTATTATTATTAATAAATTATTTGTGTATGCTCGCCAAAAAACAAGTCATACGTATTAAACTCAGGAAAACGAGCATAAAACTATACAGTGAGGACAGTGAACGCCTCACTTTTTACACTAAATTAATCCTTGGGTCTCTTGAACCCCAAAAAATAAAATTGTGCGACAATGTCCATTGATATCTAGATATGACAATAAATATTGCCGAGGAGCTTAGCTCAATTCATCACAGAACAGATGAACTAGATCTAGTACGGCTTCTTTTGCTACAGAGCATCTTTCTCTACCTACTGCACAATTAACTTCATCTGTAAACTTCTACTTTCAACAAGGTGATGTTTTCTGTCCCAGTGGATTCAAGAGAATCCGCCCTCAGTCCACAACAGTACAGAAATATATTGAAGATTTTCCTAATGAAACATTTTGGTGCTACACTGAAAGGCAACACCAATATTTCCTGTAATAGATGGCAGTATGGTAATATATGGCTGATAATCTTTCCAACGATGTAAATGTATTGCATAAAGAGAATTTACATCCAAGCAATGACTGTTGGATATTTCTTTTTACACATTTGACCTTTGCAATAAATAATGTAGGTGTAAAGATGCAATGTGTGCCATCACTCATATGCTTGTACCGTATCCTTTAGTTTTGCTTTATGTTTCTATGATCAATACTCATTTACTTTTGTTTATTTTACAAAGTATTACCGTACATAATTTTTTAAATTGGCAATATCTGTGCTACAGCACAGCTGCTGTTTCCCAGAACCAGTGAGTCACACAAACTATGGATAGTTTGTGTCAGAGCCATATAAAGTGAGAGTTGCGACACTTCCATAGAGTTCCATTGTAAGAATGGAATGCGGAAGTCACGTGGGTCATGGAGGGGGCGATTTGTTCCATGGCTCTGGTTACAGTCTGACGCTGCCTGCAGTAGCGCTCCGTCGCCGCCAGAGGGCGCTGCTCCACAAGGTTTCCATAGCCTTAGTTTGGAACGATTGACCGCCTGTCGGCGAGATCAAAGCGTGTCGGAACTCTCTCTATATATGGCTCTGGTTTGTGTGACTCTCTGGTTTTGGGAAACAGCAGCTTTTTTTTTAAAACTCGTAGTAAAAGATGAGATTTTTTTTTACACACCATATGAACCCCTTCCAGCCATTTTGTGGAACTGTTGCCAGGTGAGGGGTCCCTGAACACCCCAAGAGCGAACACTCCTCTTCTTCTGGATGGTGTCCTGCAGCACGGGCTGGAGGGACAACAACACTCGCAGGACGTCCTGAGAAAACAGCTTGCTCATGTCTGCTGCTGCAGGAGAAACAAAAGGAGGACACTTTATGTTAAATAGGAGGAAACAAAACATGGCAGGTAAAAGAAGAAAAGACAATACGCACATTTACACTTAGGCCACTGGTGAAGGCTGGTGCTTTTCACTAGTGTTTCATCCACTTTTCCTCCCGACATGTTGTCCATGAACTGCCTGCCGTGCTCCAGTGCCATGTAGCAGTCGTTATAACAGTCCCTCTCTTCGACCCTCAGGAACGAAGTCGGGGCCAAGCTCGGTTTGGAGTACTCCACACCGGCAAAATGTGCAAACGGGTTGGTGCACCGGTCCTGAAGCAGCAGGATCAGCTCATCTGGAGGCTTCTCCTTCAGGCTGCCTCTCAGATCCTCGAAGCAACGCTCCGTGTCCCGACTGGCGTCCGAGCCGCGCTCCACTACGTCCAGCTCATCCTCCAGAAACAGCCCAGCTGATTGGCCGAAGCGCCGGTTGGTTACGGCGCTAAAGCCACAAGTGCATGGATACTGAGCCTCGCCGTTGTCCTTGAGGTACACGCCCACGTCTGCCCCCCGGATGTTCATGTTGCAGACACACACGCAGCAGCTGTCGAAGTTGCAATCCTTGAAAAGGTTCATGACGGACTCGGAAAGTATGAGCGTGACGTAGAGGCTGTGCGCCTCGGGGATGGAGGGCACGGTGGCCGGCTCCACAGAGCTGAGAGGTCGGCAGGTGGAGGGCGTGGACGCCGGGGAGTAAAGGTCGGAGTTGTCGTACTTTAGGGAGCCCTGGACACTGGACGGGCCGCGGGGCGTTCGTGGAGTGCGTGGCGTGCGAGGCGTGGGCACGGAGAAGCGCGGTGTGGCTGGAGAAGGCAGGATGCCGGTGCCGCTGTTGCTCGGAGGAGCGCTGCTGGACATGAAGGGCGTGTGGGTCTGAGGGGTGTAGGTCTGGCTGTAGTCTGGCTCCACACTCGGGACATTACTGTTTCACAAAAATATGCAGAGATTTAATTTAGAAAAATTACAGGAATTAAAACAACAACCTCAATACTTTCAGTTCTCAAATGAAACAAGTTTTTTTTACTTAAGATGTTGCTTTATGTTTTACAACTGTTAAATATCTAATACAAATAAATAAATAATAAAGATTTCAGCAAGCAATGCATCTTCACTGATTAACTAATGCATGCTCAATAGATACATCTAACAAGGTTAGGTCAGGCCCTCTGGACAGATTCTTGATACGTTTTGTCTTTTGTCCAAAAGACTTCTTCAGTCTGACGAGTTGCTCAGTCTTATAAATAGCATCTTCCCATAGTGGATCAACCAGTTTGTTGTTGACATCCAGAACTAGCTGTTCACATGTAAAAAGGAGGACCATCAGCCTAACCATTGATCATTGGTGTCCTGATGGCCGCTTGCTATTCAAAGGGCTGAGTAACACTAGCAATAAAAGCCTTGTAAGAGGGGACAGTTGAACATGGAGGCCAAGATGGACAGTTTCTTTTCACAAAGATGGATTCCTTCACTCCTCTCTCAAACCGTCGGTCTTCTGATTGCAAATAGTGAACATTTTGGTCCTCAAAAGAGTGCTCCTTATCCTTGAGGTGTAGGTGAAAGGATAAGGGACACTCTTTCAAGCAGTAATATAGTAATATAATAATAATAATAATAATAATTTTATTTAAAAGTGCCTTTCAGGACACCCAAGGACACTTAAACACATTTGAAACATCAGTAGGAACAAATTGAAATATAGAATAAATAAAGAATATAAAATACATGTACAAAATAATATAAAATACATTTAGTAAAGTTAAGGCCAAGATGGACCATCCTTCTGATGGCCGCTTGAATAGTAATTCAAGTTGGCTGCCGCAACCTTAGCAAACAGTAAATGAACCATAATTTCATCAAATTTAAATATATTGAGGTACGGTAGGTGAGCGTCACTTCAAGTGCTAACAAATATTGCAGTACTGTGTGTGACGGTAACATGACCAAAATGATATTGACTGTATAATTTAGCAGTTTAAGATTATCTCGTTAAAAAACTCTGGCATGAAAGGCTGCGGTAAAACATTTCTTTAAAGGATGCCAGGCCTCTACTTTCAGTAATATTTTATTTCCAATTTATCATCTAATTTATTTGCATTTACCTGTCTTTGGTGAGGAGACTGACACTCGGCACTGGGGGTATCAGTTCCATTTTGCCCATGGTCCAGCTCAGCGTGTACATACAGTTTTCTGGCAGTTTGATAGGCGACAGACACTGGCTGGGTAGTGTCTTTAGGGGGGCGTACATGGAACAGCCAATGATAGACTGACATGTCTCTGGCTTATACACAAAGGAGAAGTCCTGAAAGTAGACAAACCAGTCACTTATTAAAAAATAAACACCTTTGTTACTTCATTTTTTTTGCCTTTTTCTCCATCTTGTCACTTTTGTCCTGTGCCGCACCTTAATCTCAGATGGCTTTGGGCTGCAGAAACCCTCCTCCACCTCCATCTTGAAGTGGCTGTTAAGCTGGCTGACGTCCAGTACGGTGAGACTCGACCCCGTTTCCGGACTATCGTTGCTCCCGGAGTTCATGGGAGAGTAGCCCTGGTGTTCAAGTGAGGGCGGGGTGGGAAACATCTTGTGCAGGTCTACCGGGCCTAAAGAAGCAATGCATTATTAAATCTCTTGACATGGGATGTAACAGCTACACTGTGAGATGTGGGGCTCAACAAAGTCTACGATATAGAAAACAGATAGAACCACTGATTTGGACATTGAGTTAAAAGAAAGAGGAAAATGTGAGTAGAACATGGACTGTAATAGAAATCTTGAAGTAATGTCACCCCACGTTTTACAGTAGTTTCTGTTAATATTTATTACATTCAATTTGATTCTTAAC
>JBBPBX010097408.1:0-12863 GCA_038048925.1 Garcialebias charrua
GTATCATTTAATCACTGACTACATAAAATCATTAAACTAAAAGCTGTCTCTTAAATCATACCTGGTGTTCTCGTTCCTCTGGAGGATACAGAGTCTTTTTTTCAGGTGGTTTCTCGTAGCCCAGCCACAAAGAAGGATGCAGGTTTTTGTTTTCGGAGCCTGTTCAACACACACTAGTTGCAGCCACAAATTCAGCTTCGTCTGATTATTCATACAGCCACGAACAGCGCAACAGGTACCAGAGCTCCACAAGACATCTTCATGACAATTTTAGCTCAAAATAACAGAAAACAGAACTTTAACAGAACTTCTACGATGCGCACAGATAAACAAGTAAACAACGAGGAGCCAATGCAGAAATTCTACTTCCGGGGTCAAAACGGAAGTAAGTCCCATAATCGCAAATACAGTGCCACCTTCAGGAATATTGTGGATATCCGAACCTTTGTCCACAAAGATCACAAACAAATGCTTTCTGTCCTGTGTGAACAATCATGTGTCTGTTTAAACTTGACTTCTGTCCAAACCTTTGTCCACAAAGATCACAAACAAATGCTTTCTGTCCTGTGTGAACTATCATGTGTGTGTTTAAATTTGACTTCTGTCCAAACCTTTGTCCACAAAGATCACAAACAAATGCTTTCTGTCCTGTGTGAACTATCATGTGTGTGTTTAAATTTGACTTCTGTCCAAACCTTTGTCCACAAAGATCACAAACAAATGCTTTCTGTCCTGTGTGAACTATCATGTGTTTGTTTAAATCTGACTTACATCCAGACCTGTGTCCACAAAGATCACAAGCAAATGCTTTCTGTCCTGTGTGAACTATCATGTGTTTGTTTAAATCTGACTTACATCCAGACCTGTGTCCACAAAGATCACAAGCAAATGCTTTCTGTCCTGTGTGAACTATCATGTGTACGTTTAAATTTGACTTCTGTCCAAACCTTTGTCCACAAAGATCACAAGCAAATGGTTTCTGTCCTGTGTGAACTATCATGTGCCTGTTTAGATTATCATTTCTGTTAAATCTTTTTCCACAGTCTTTACAACTAAATGAGATCTGTCTTGACTGTCTTTTCTCGACTGAGCCTCCAGTTTTCTTCACTTCAACACATTCCATGACAACCAAACAACTTGAAGACATCACTGACTGTCTTGTCTTGTGAAATTGTTTCCCATGCTCAGTGAAGCTGCAAGATTTGTTGACAGTGTTTATGCCTGACTCAGGAGCTCTGCTCTTCTTCCAGTCTTTGTCACCGTCTTCAGGTTCTGACCCAGAGTCTGATAAGTCTTTTAGCTGAGAGTCAGAGTCATTCACATCATCACCTTCATCATCCTCACTGACTTCAGTCTCTGAAGAGCTGCAATCATCTCCATAAGTATTTAGATCTGGGTTCCTGGTAGTCTCTGCTCCTCCACAGTCCTCTCCACCAGTTGATGCTTTCATCTGGTCAGCTGAACTGCTGGTTGGAAGATCTTCCTCTTTTACTTGGTGCTGATGAAGCTGTAAAAATAGACGTTTCTCTTCATCTTCCTCACTCTTCAAAGGAACAGCAGTGAATGCAAACCCGGGGTCATCAGTCTCTGTTTTCACACAAAACTGCTCTCCCTCTTGACTGGTCCACAGTTCCTCATCTTCCTCCTTTATGTTGAGGGTCTCTGGATCCTGTTGATCCACCCCAAGCATCTGTACTTCAGGAGCTTCTTTAATCAGAACCATCTGCTGAACATCTGCAGGGACCACAGAAAATGTGAACATCAGGCACAATTATAACTTTAAATTCACACATACAGCGATGCTTGAAAGTTTGTGAAGCTTAAAACTTTATAAATTTCTGCATAAAAATGACCTAAAACATCATCAGATTTTCACACAAGTCCTAAAAGTAGATAAAGAGAACCCAGCTAAACAAATGAGACAAAATATTATACTTGGTCATTTATTGAGGAAAATAATCCAATATTACATGATTTTTCCAGAGATTTGTCAAGCTGTTTTATCAGTAATGCACAAAAATAAATGAAATATCGACGAGAGCATGTAGTGTTCACATGAACTAAGTTTTAATTTATATCCATCCATAGCCATTGTGAGACAAACTGCCTCAATTGTACTCGTCAATGTCTGAAAGTAAACTAACAACTTGTAATTGTTACCAATAGAAACAACTGATTTTGCTTATTTATAACAAATTATAGTGTAAAGTTTTGGTGGTGAATGATGCATAATTAGAGGTTTGTTTTATAATACAGTAATATATACCATATTTTCCCGTGTATAACTCGCACCTTTTTGCCTAATTTGCATGCCCTGCATTTTATAGGGCGAAGCGACATATTTATGGATTTTTCCCCATATTTTCAGACCAATTTTTGGCTGAGATATGACCATTTTTTATTTTGGCAAAAAATAGTGCAGTACCACTTTCGGCCGCTAGGGGCGCCGGCAGTACCACTTTCTGCCGCAGGCAGTACCACTTTTGGGTGCTAGGGGCGCAGGCAGTACCAGTTTCAGCCGCTATTAGCGCTAAAGTGCCCTCTAGGCTGTTGACAGCTACAGGCGTACCTGTAGGCGTTTCCAATTATTTGTGTATTCAGAGCCGCCAAAATCCCATCACCTCGCGCCAAATACGTGAGTGTGAGTAGGAGAACAGAGAAGACAACATCAACAGCGAACAACAGTGAACGACAGCGAGAGAGAGAACAAAGAGAGAAAATGCCGCCCAAGAGAAGGTTGTATTCTGCAGATTTTAAGCTGCAGGTGATTACCGTATTTTCCGATCTATAAGTCACACCTTTTTGCCTAATTTGCATGCCCTGTGACTTATAGAGAGGTGAGACTTGTTTATGGATTTTTCCCCCTAGAGGTGTCGTTTCTTCGCCCGAGCCCTACCCTACCCGAGCCCTACCAGACTTCGGGTAGGGTAGGGCCATATTTTTGCGTTTGATTGGCGGGCCGGGTCGGGCTCGGGCTTTGATGTGTTTTTTTTTAATCATACAGCACAAACAATATAATATAAAATATTATATAAATATAAATATAATATATAATATATATAAAATTGTTTTAATCTGCTTGTAAAGAATATAAGGCAGTAAGTTTACTGATGAGGAAATAATTAATAGAGTGAATTTAGATGGTGAAAACCGCAGCGCAGCCACTAAATTGCGCAACTCAGCCAGAGAGCAGGCGCGCAGCGCGCGCCTGGACAGCGTCTCCCCCGACATGCTGGACTTTTTAGTGACATTTCTCGAACCATTTTACCGTGCACAGAGAGAACTGGAGGGTGACAAATATCCCACCATCAACCTGGTTTGTCTCTGGAATGAGAAACTGAAGCAACACTGCCGTCCTCACACACAGACTCTCCGCAGCAGGTGTTTCTGCGCCGCAGACATGCAGAACTTCTGCATGTCTGCGGCGCAGAAACACCTGCTGCTCCAGCACTTCTGCAACAGAAGTAGAAGTGCTGGAGCAGCTGACGTGCGTCAGGTGCACGCTCACGTCCGCACACTGCTCTCATCTGCGGCGGAACAAGTTGCCGCACCTGAACTTCCTTTTTTTTTTTTAATCGGGTAGGGTCGGGTCGGGCGGTGATTTCTAGGAAATGAGCGGGCTCCCTCGGGCTTGGGTAATTAAACTAAGGGCTCGGGTAGGGTAGGGCCGTGGATTTCCGGCCCTATGACAGCTCTATTTCCCCCATATTTTTAGACCAATTTTTGGCTCAGATATGACCGTTTTTCATTTTGGCAAAAAAATGGTGCAGTACCACTTTCGGCCGCTAGGGATGCAGTACCACCTTTGTCCGCTAGGGTACACCGATCGTTCCCACCTCATGTGTCCGACGGCAGCCTCCTCTGGTCGGACACACTCTGTCGCAGCCCGGCCTACTGCTCTAGAGCTCTGACACTTCCAGAGAGTCCACCGACCGTTTCCAGCTCATGTGTCCGACGGCAGCCTCCTCTGGTCGGACACACTCTGTCGCTGCCCGGCCTCCTGCTCTGGAGGTATGAACTAATCTTAGCTCAGTGTTTGTTTGTTTTTTAGCAAAAACGGTTACTATTTATCTCAATAACTCATGAACTACAAGACAGATTTTACTTAAACTTAAAGAAAGTAATTACTTGGTGGTCATTTAAAAACTATTAGCTGGTGGAGTTATTTGAGATAAAATTCAATGTTTTATAGATGTAAATGTGTCGCGGCTAGCTTAGTTGTTTTTCCTTGTATGTTTTAGCAAATAGCTCATGAACCACAAGGCAGATTTTCTTTAAACTTATAGAAAGTAATTAATTGGTGGTCATTTACAAACTGTTAGCTGTTGTTATTTGAGATAAAATTCGATGTTTTATAGACGTAAATGTGTCTCGACTAGCTTCATTGTTTTTCCTTGTACGTTTGAGCAAATAGCTCATAAACAACATGGCAGGTTTTCTTTAAACTTACAGAAAGTAATTACTTGGTGGTCATTTAAAAACTATTAGCTGTTGGAGTTATTTGAGATAAAATTCAATGTTTTATAGACGTAAATGTATCGCGGCTAACTTAGTTGTTTTTCCTTGTACGTTTTAGCAAATAGCTCGTAAACCACATGGCAGATTTTCTTTAAACTTACAGAAAGGAATTACTTGGTGGTCATTTACAAACTGTTAGCTGTTGGAGTTATTTGAGATAAAATTCGATGTTTTATAGATGTAAATGTGTCGAGGTTAGCTTTGTTGTTTTTCCTTGTACTTTTTAGCAAATGGCTCATAAACCACACGGCAGATTTTCTTTAAACTTACAGAAAGTAATTACTTGGTGGTCATTTACAAACTGTTAGCTGTTGGAGTTGTTTTAGCTAAATTTAGATGTATTTATAATTTATTTTCGCAGCGCGCACGACCGTTCGGAAGACGTCAAAGCGAAAAAATTTAAATCCAGCAGATTTGACCATTACGTGAATTTATTAAGGAACGGTTAAGCTAAGACACATCTTTGCTATAATTTTCAGCAGACAAATAATTGTTTTTCCTGTGTTAATCTTGTTAGAAGTCCTTCCGTGCATGCTTCGGTGGCCGCCATTTTCAGCAGGGCAAATGACGCGCTAACGCGTCGTGTAGCGGTGCCGCATAATAGATGCGACTTAAATAAAGGTGCAACATGTTTATGGATTTTTCCAATTTATTGCCAATAATTGGACAAAGTGACTTATAGAAAGGTGAGACTTATCAGGCGGATAATACGGTAAAAATGCTGTAGAACACGGGAACCGTGCATCCCACCGTCATTTCAGTGAAAGTGAGAAGCTCGTCCGTGACTGGAGGAAGGCGGAGGGCTCGCTCACCGCAATGAAGCGGTCGAAGAGGGCGAACCGCGGGTGCAAGTCTAGTGGCCAGAGCTGGAGGAAAGGGTGAAGACGTGAGTGTTGGAGGAACGTGCGTCAGGCAGTGGGCTGTTCACTGTACAGCTACGGCTGCACGTGATGTCCGTCGCTAAGGAGATGGACATAGCAGAGTTTGTTGGGGAGGGCCATCATGGTGCTTCCAATTCATGCGCCGCCACCAGCTCTCCATCAGAGGCAGTGTAGCTCGTTAAATGTTTCACCAAGCGGCCAGACGGGTTTTTTTAAAACCAAGAAAGCCCTGCTGGTTATGGACAGCATGTGCGCCCACATCACGCTGCAGTTCAAGGAGAAAATTAGTGTGCAACACCATTTCTGCCATCATCCCGGGAGGATTAACGAAAGTGCTGCAGCCGCTGGACATCTCTGTGAACCGTAGCTTTAAATCAGCTCTGCGCCGTCTCTGGGAGGAGTGGATGGTGGACGGGGACCACAGTTTTACAGCCACAGGACATATGTGCCACGCCACCTTTCAGCAGGTCCTCCAATAGATCGACAAAGCGTGGTGGACCTCTGTGACCAAAAAAACGATCCAGTCGGGGTTCAGAAAGGCTGGGATCGCACAGTTAGCTGGAACGACTGGAGCTGAGGATGACTCCGACAGCGGGGAGGAAGACGAGGAGAAAGCAGGAGCTTTGAATAACCTTCCTCAGTCGCTGGCAGAACTCTTCGCCAGCGACACAGAAGACAAAGAGTTCAATGGGGTTGACTTAAAACTGTAAAATAAATAGTTGTTTCTGTCATCATTATGGACGGGTGGGCGTGTAGAAATTTTAAAGCCGCTTTATTTCGTTTGCGTCATTTTACCATGTTTTAACCGTCAAAGTGCATTTATTAAGAAAAGTTAAACTGAGACACACTTTTACTAAAATGTCAGCTAACAAATATTTTTTTTTAGGTTTATCTTGCTAAATTTAAAAAAAGATGCAGGTCTATTCGCTACACTTTCTGTTGCTGCGCATGCTCGTTTTGTTGAGCCGCCATAGCGAAACAATTTAAATTCAGCTGATTTGACCATTATATTAGCCTGGTTAAAACTAGACCCTTGTCCTTCACTTTGCTTCGTACTAGGGTCTGGACTTTCTCCATAGAGAACCGATTCTTGCTGGAGGCGTGGCCTCTGCCTGAGGAACAAAACCATTGGATCTTAGAAAAATTTTGAACATGGAAAGCATTCTGCTCCCTCCTCTCAGAGCCATATATGGCTGCTCCCCCGTGGTCTGTTGAACTTGACATCTGCTCCGCTTCCTGCTGCATTTTCTCTCACTGCGCTGCATATTCTGTTTATATGTTAATAAAACGTTATAATAAAATAAAATAAAACCATGGATCACTGGTCCAGCACACCAGAAGACCAGAAAATCTGCAGGGACTCGGGCAGCAACGTAAAACCCTAGTTTAATTCTCTTGTGACAACCTCAGACATTTCCTCATTCATTTGCACTCAGCAGAGGGGGAGGAGGAGGGAGAGATCACTTTACTTTTGGCAAAAAACAAACAAAAGAAAACTCCAGATAAGGGACTAAGAAGGGGAATTTAATACATTTGTGTCACATATAAAACAGTCCTGCATCGCTTTGCATCGCTTTGAATGAGAACATGCGGCTGCTCGCTGGCTGCGCGCTGGCTGCGCGCTGGGACAGGTGGGGGCGTGGGTTTGGGGCCAAAAACTCTGCCCCTTCTGTTCTCTGATTGGTCCGGTCAAAAATCTACCGGAGAAATCCTTGTCTATGGGAGAAGTCCCAGACCCAGCAGTGAAGGGAAATGAGAATTGAGCGGAGCTGCGTAGGAATGGCGAGGGCCAGGCTACCATTATATACATTTATTAAGGAAAAGTTCAGCTCAGAAACACTTTTGCTATAATGTCAGCTAACAAATATATATTTTTTAGGGGTTTATCTTGCTAAATTTTAAAGCTGGGGTATGTAAGATTGTAATGTAGTCTGTAACTTTTCAAACAATATATTTTTAACATATTTCTTCACTCTGTCACTATCTACTGACAAACTGATGTTAGACCAAGTAATCTCTGAAAAAAACTATAGTCCCCTTGCTTCTCTATCAGCATTTATAAAAACACTGAAAACACAGAGTGACCCGGAGAATGACCAGCCAATCAAAACAGAGTTGTTTGTCACGCCCCAACCCACGCCCCCGCCTGTCACTCACAGCCTCAGCGCCGCGGCTCGTTCTCATTCAAAGGATTGCAAAGCGATGCAGGACTGTTTTTTATGTGACATAAATGTATTAAATATCCCTTCTTCATCCCAGAGCTGGACTTTTATTTAGTTTTTTTGCCAAAAGTCAAGTGATCGCTTCATCCTTCACTCACAGGAATGAGGAAATGGATTTGTCACGACTCACGAGCGAATTAAATCATGTCCAAACGTTGCTTCGTGAACCTCTGCTGATTTCTGCTGGATTTTCTGTTGTTGGACAAGTGCTCCATGGTTTTATAATATTTTTAAAAGGTTTTATTATCATATAATCACAGGACTTTGCAGCGCAGAAAGTACATGTAGAGGAGGCGGAGCATTCCATTCCAGACATTCCAAACCTGCGCTGACAGAAAGAGGAAATCACGAGCGAATTAAATCATGTCCAAACGTTACTTTGTGAACCTCTGCTGATTTCTGCTGGATTTTGTGATGTTGGACAAGTGCTCTATGGTTTTATTATATTTTTAAAAGGTTTTTATAACATATAATCACAGAATATTGAAGCGCTCCTCCGAGCACACACACAGCAGGGGGCGGAGCTGCAGAACCCAAGTTCAGCTGAAGCACGGACTGTCTCCCTCCCTCTGAGTCATATATGGCTCTGAGGGGAGGGAGCAGAATGATTTCACCTGCTGGAAATTTTTCTAAGTCCCAGGGTACTGCAGAAACTACAGAGTATAGCTTTAAAGAGATGCAGGTCTGTTCGCAGCACTGCATGTCTGTTGCTGCGCGTGCTCGTTTTGTTGAGCCGACGTAGCAAAACTATTTAAATTCAGCTGATTTGACCATTTCATTAATTTATTAAGGAAAAGTTCAGCTCAGAAACACTTTTGCTATAATGTAAGCTAACAAATATATTTTTGTTTATCTTGCTAATGTATAAAGAAATGCACCGTTCCCACCCGTGCGGGTGCACGTCTTTAACGTAGAGAAACTTATTTTTAAATCCAGCTGATTTCACAATTACGTTAATTTATTACGGAAAAGTTCAGCTAAGACACATCTTTGTTATAATTTTCAGCAAAAAAGTTTGTTTTTAAGTGTTAATTTATTTTAAGTCCTTCAGTGCACGCTCCTGTTGCCGCCATTTGCAACAAATCCATTTTGGGCAAAACACCGGCCCACATTTCCGGGTTGTCAGCGGTGACGCGTAACCCAAATATTTAATCTGATCTACCTTTTCTATAACATCCCCATACAGTTTAAGGTTTGCATTAACATTTACTTTTGTATTTGTGAAAACAACTAATTTAGATTTGGATGTTCAGAATCTAAATCCCCATTCGAACGCCCAAGCTTCTACCCTATTTAATGCCTCTTGTATTTTCCTATTTATAAATGCTAATTTTCCCCCTTCTTCCAAATAATACTGTCATCTGCAAATAATGAAACACCAAAAGATTTATCTATATTATTTAACATATCATTAATCATTATAATAAATAATATAGGACTTATTATACTGCCTTGGGGAGTACCATTTTCAACAGGACACTTTGAACTTATTTTCCCTCTTATTTTTACTCTATTTCTTACAGTAAAATGTTTTTCATCCACCTATATATTCTACCCCTTATACCTATCTGTTTCATTTTAATCAAAAGCCCTTCTTTCTACAACATGTCATAAGCCTTTTCCACATCCAAGAAGACTGATATCACACTATTTTTGTTAATACAGTATGGGCCTGTCTAATTTCATGCTCCAGACATATTACAGGATCTATTGTACTTTTGCCTTTTCTAAATCCAAATTGATAAGCTTTAATTTTCTCCTTAGATTCTAACAAGTAAATTAATCGAGTATTTACTATTTTTTCCATAATTTTACCCAAACAATGTTAAAGATATTGGTCTATAGCTTTCAGGTGAATTAGGATCTTTACCAGGTTTACAAATAGGAAAAATAATCGCTCCTTTCCATTTATCAGGTAATATCCCTTCCTCCCACACCTTATTAAACAATTTTAGTATTTTTTTCTACTCACATCACCAAGATTTGTTTAACATACTATAAGTAATTTGATCATTACCAGGAGTTGATTTATTAGAATTCTTCATTGCTTTATTTAATTCTAACAATGAAAACTTCATATTAATAAAATCATCATATTCTTCATCATTATGAATTGTCATTTCTACGCGAGTGAGGTAGCTGCAGGACCTTGCAACAAGTGCTCACTCCAGCCTACTCCAGTAACGGGTTCTTTAACTTTTATCCTTGCACACGAGTATTACCCGATATGTCTCCAGATTAGTTAGGATTAAGGCTGAGACGAGGTAAATTCACCCAAGACTGTTCACTGTCTCCGATCTGCAATGTCATATCCTCGTTTCACTCCGTAGATGGACCCACTTAGCAGTATGGAGTTAGATCATACCTCACGGAGAAACATGCATTAACGACAGCCTTTACCTCTTGTAGATAGCAATTGTTATCCACCTGGTTAGCTTTGGAACCCAGGAAAATAAGGTTCCAGGATATTGTTTTACTCTTTTTGGCTAATAAAACCATTCAAAACCTCCAGTGATATCGTTGTTATCTTTGAACCAAGTTTCTCATCATTTAATATCACATGACTCAATGAAAAAAATCCAAATTTGTACGTTTTATGTTTATTTAATTAATAGTTGTAGGGGGTAACAGCATAAGCACTTCTTACTACAGGAAAGATTTCATCAAGTCACATGACTTGCATTCAAAGAGTTAAAAGATTCAACAACTCACCAAAGATGTCCTCCACACGCTGGCTTTTGAGATATTTTCAGTCTTTAATTAAATTTGAGTTGTAATCCATTCAATAATTTGTATAATTTTAAAAAAGTTGGTTTGTTCCACAATTATCTGATTCTAATCAAAACTGTTTAATTCCATCCAGGTAATCTTGTTGTGTTCCAACTGGTGTTTTTATTTCCACCAGAAAAACTTGTTTTGTAATCATCCACTTTAGGAAAAACTTGTTTTGTAATCCTACCAGGGAAATTTTTAGGTAATCCTGTTATAATCCAGTCAGGAAAGTCTGCACTTCCAGCAGACTGAATAAGTCTTCGTTGTGATTCCTCAGAAAAACCTCCAGGTAATTCTGTCGTGTTAAAAATCCCAGTTGTAATCCATCAAAAACTGTTGTATTCCATAAAAAATCTGGTAATCCTTTTAGGCCAATCAATTATTCCACAAAAGTGTTATATCCATTCAAAGATGTTGTAATCCTTCATTTGTTCTGCAGTCCTGATGAAAAGGCCTTCCTTAGCCGGCCGGAGCCCAAAAAGTACGTCGTGTACCCTTATCAAATACTACGAAACCTCAGGCCTCAGAGTACAGACCTGGAATCTTTCAAAATGTTGATACCGTGTACAAGACTCCCTCTAAATTCCTTTTATTCTGTTGCTGACAGAAAGGAAGAAATCCTTAATCCGGAGCCTAAAAATGGAACATGGTGTACTTACAGAAACAACTCGCCCACTGCACTCTTGACTCTCTGCTTTAATTCATCAAAGCTTGTAGTTTTTTTCCACAAGATTCTTGGTTCTGTCCAGTTGATGAGGTACTTTCAGCAGGATGGAGATAAAGAGTACACTGTGTTTTCTCAGTTCTCAGTCCAAGGCCAGTCAGCCTTCAGTGGGCAGATCCTGCTCTGGGGTCGGTCTCGGATGACCCAAAACAGTAACTTAATTAATAGTTGAATTAAATCAAAAAGAATTTGTTTGTTCCACAAAAAATGTTTTCAAATCAGGAGAAATGGTATTCCACAGAAAAGCAGCTTTTAATTAATCGAAGCTTGTTGTGTGACGCAGATGGACAAGGCTTTCAAAGCAGGCTGTGACAAGAAAGAACATCCTGTTCTCTCAGACTTTAAACAATCAGTCCTCCATGGCCAGGTCTCCGGGCTGATGTCTTCCTTCACATCAAGGGTTCAGAAAATAGTATATTCCTTTAAATGATGTTTAATCCATCATTTTATTCTGTGGTGCTGACGAGAGACCTTCCGAAGCAGGCCGGAGACTAAAAATAGAACATTGTGTTCTTTTAGACTGTAAACTACCCACCTGCTTTGCCTGACCTTCGATGTACGAAACTTCCTCCAAACTCCCTTCAATCTTCTGTGGTACTGATGAAAGGTCCTTAATAGTAGGATGGAGGAGATACAGGAGGCTTTTTTGCTGTTATATTAAATTTGATTTAATTTTAATCCTTTGGACAAGAACTGGGGTTGATATTTCACAAAACAGCAGCTTTAATTCATCATTGGTTCCGTCGAACCGGCGAGGGGCCCTCAACAGCAGAGCGGAGATAAAAAGTACACCGTGTTCCACTAACGTAAACAGCCTTGCGGCGCACCGTCAGCGCTCAGAGCTTCTCCCAAAATCACTTTAATTTTTCATCAACAGAGGAATCCTTGTAACTGATTTTCCGTCTTCAGGTAGTAGCAGTCTTGTTGCTTGTTATACTAAATTTAATATAATTTTAATGCTCTGGACAAGAATGGGAATATTTCCTTACCTTCTGTCGGCAACTCCACAGGGGCTATTTACCAAAGGTAAGGAAAAAATACCTCAATCCTGAATCAAGATTTGAGGCTATATTCCAGCTCTGCAATTAATCCAATTTTGAAGAAGAATAGCAAGGGATCCAGGCTGAAGCAAAAAGATCTCCTTTTTTGGTCCAAGGAGTCTTTTTAAAATATTCTATCTTCTTCTTTTTAGTTCCAGAGCGTCCGTCTTTGTCCAGTAATATCCAAATGGTCTTCAAAAAATCTTCAGCCCACTTCTCTTCTCAAACCTCCTTATTTATGCTCTTAACAGGGGGATTTCAGCCCCCACTTACAGACGCTATGTAATTTTCTTACTTTTTCATTGGTTATTGGTGAGGTAACTTTTTACACCTCGTCTACCCTCTGGACAGAGTTTGGTGACATAATGTCTCTTTCAGCTGTCACCCTCCCTTAGCAGAGAATGACTTAATGCCATCTGTCATTTGGGCAAAGTTCCAATTTTTCAGTCAGAACAAGTTCAACTTTCACCTAGATCCTCAACTTTTACCTACATTTACTCAAACTGTGGAAAAAACACTTTTGTAACGTGTTGTGTAATATTCAAAACTATCATCAACACCTAGCAGTGGAGAACTCCTTAGTTTGCTGTGAATCTTAAAAGAAAAACATATAAATCACATTACTATACTCACAATACTATAATCATGCATCTTCAGTTAATTACATGACATCCAAGAAACACTTTGCTTCAATAAAATTCTGTTT